>RXOD01003941.1:0-35491 GCA_005223375.1 Amoebophrya sp. AT5.2 | reverse complement strand
CCTATCGCCATGCTTCCGCCAACTGCCATGGATCCTTGACCCAGTGAGATTGACCCACCGCCTATCGCCATGCTTCCGCCAACTGCCATGGATCCTTGACCCAGTGCGATCGACCCACCACCTAACACCTTGCTTTGCCCGAGTCAGTGCGACGCTCCCATCCTCTTCACTACTTCCTTCGTTCGAACTCGAACTGTCTGATGGCGAGGCGGCAGTGTCTTCGGACGCGGCGGGCTGCAGCGCGAAAGCAGCGATGGCTGCACACACGGCAAGCACTGCGACGCCGACCCCTATGTACAGGAGCGTGGTGTCTCCCTCCGTGTTCGAATCTCCCTCCGCGTCCGCGCGAGAATCTACCACCGCGGAGTCCAACTTGTTCTCTACGGCGTCTGTTGTCGTGTCATCCTCATCGTCATCGTCAAGAACGTCATCGATCTTGATTATGTCCGTGACGTTTACGGACGCGAAAGCATCGCCACTCGCTTGGAGGTGATCAGTGAACATCTCTGCCATATCGATCTCGCTGTCGACGGAGTCGTCGTCCCACGCCGCCTCCGCGGAAGTATAGAGCGAAGTCGGCACGTTGATCGGCACGTTGATGGTCCCACTGATCTGAATTCTCACCACCTCGACTTGAGTCGTGCGCCCACCGGCGCCAGTCAGGCGCGTCGCGACGGCACTCACCACGCGCGTCTGCAGAAAGGATGCCCCGCTTTCGCTCACCACCGACGCCGTCATGTCCTCCACCGCGGTTTCGGGCAAGGTCACTCCGCAGCTCGTCTCCGCTCGTGACATCTTGGCCGACAAATACTGCGCATACGTTGCTGCTGCCGACTCCAGAAAGTCACTCCGGCCGACGATGTTATTCACTGCGATTGTAAAGTCGGGGGGGAGGGTCATGTCCACTTGGATCGCACGGAGTAGCGGCAGCGTGTTGACGTCGAGCGCGACCGTGCAGGTAGAGGTAGCAGTGGTTGTGGTGGAGGATGATGTTGTTGTCGTCGTCGAAGTAGCGGGGGACGTTGTTGATGACGTTGTCGTTGTTGTTGATGACGTTGGCGATGTTGTTGTCGTCGTCGAAGTAGCGGGGGACGTTGTCGATGACGTTGTTGATGACATTGTTGGACTCGGAACGTATCTATTTGTATATGTCGATCCCGCACAGTGACATGACCCATGGGTCAGATGGGTTATCTCCTGCTGTATTTGATATGAACATCATTCCCGTGATGTTCATATTGATCTCCACCACCGTCCCGGTCCCAGGGCCTGAATTCGAGTCGATGAGATCGGGCAGCTGTGCGTCGCTGTGTGTACAGTGTGCGTCGTAGTCGTGGACTGTCGTGCTCGGCTTGGTGCCGTTGGTGCTGAAGCGTACGCACGCGCCAGATAGGCCGGCACCATAACCATTCCACAGCCTTATCTGGGGCACGTAGCGCTGCTGTCCGTCCCTGAACTTCACGAACCAGTACCCGGGGGTATCATCCTGGCCCCCTCTCGTGCGCGAGCATGAGTAGGGGTACACGTTCGAAGCGCCGTCCACGTGCATGAACGGCCGGTCCCAATAGTAAACATGTTGTGTTAACGGCCCCTGCACCCCCGTGAGGTCGTCCATCGAATACAGATGGCCGGGCAGGGCGGGGAAGCAGCACTGTTCTTCGTTGCATTTTGGAAAACCGTAAAAGGATGAGTGGCAGCCTTTCTCGTCTAGTCTGACAGTATCAGGATCGGTGCAAGCGACAGGCGGAGGAATAGGAACACCACCGCAGGTTGTAAGTATCTATATTTTCTCCGTAGACGTAGTCGCTGCTACTGTGGGAGTCGTCACTGCCACTGCGCAAAAACTGCGCGTGCTCCACGAGGGCAGCATTCTGTCGACGAGGTCCGTGCTGTTCCACTCGCGTCCTTCCGTTGGAGGTGGTGGAACTGGAAACGGTAGCGGATGTGATGTCCGCGCTCGCAGCCACCGAGATGGAATGGCCGCTCGAGTCCTGCTCTCGGTTAGAAGATGTGCTGCTGGTCGCGCCTTCATCTGGTGACAGCACGCCCGTCGCTACTTCATCATCGGCACGCGGCGCAGGAGCTGAAGACTGGGCAAAAGCAGGAACTTGCACACCAGGTTCGTTCCGTGAAGACGCCACAGAAGTGCGATCTTCTTCTTGACCGACGTGGAGGCTCGTCGGTGTAACTGTAGACGTAGTCGTCCTCGTCGCGAGTTGCATTCTGCTGGTGCGCGCCCCTGCTTTCGTGCCCAGCACGCTGCCCACGTAGTTGTTGGATATCACCTCGTCGAGGGATGGAGATGGTCTCGTCGAGGAGGACAGCGCTGGCGTTGCTGAGCCTAAACGGGGGTTGCGAATATGTTCAGCCTTAGGGGGCTGAGGGTCCTCCGTCGGTGCTTCCGCTTCTGCTTCACGTACTAACGCAGTAGGTTGGTTGAGGTTGTGGCTCTTCTTCTTGCGCTGGCGGCGTGTCGGCGATGCAGAAGTGGAACTGGATGAAACCCCGGTGGAGGCAGGGCCCCCGTCATGTGTTTCTACTTCTAGCGCGGGAGCTCGTGGTTGGTCGTAGGATCGCGATTCTCCTGCTGGCTCGAGCACCGCGAAAGAGTCGCTGTTCTCTTGCCGCAACAACCGAGAATGATCCTCGTCGCGCGTGGTAATTGCTGCGAGGGAAGGAGCGATGTTGGCCAACCATCTCCATTTCTTGGCGTTCAAAAAAATCGCCATCCTCGCAAGGCCGGAAGACAAGACGAAAGCGAGGGACGCGGACAGGCAGCTTATTTCCTTTTATTTTCAAAACAATACGGCGCCGAAGGATTCGAATCTCACTGACCCGAGCAGCGGGCGAGCGCGAGTGTGTTCGATGTCCTGCACGTAGTCGGTGCAGCGAAATCGAAATGCAGCGGCGAGGCGCATCTTTTTCCTGAAATGTGAGAAACTCCCCCGCAAGCAAGTTCAAGTGAAGAAGAAGAAGAAGGAGAAGTAAAAGCACAACCAGCTGCAAAGTCACGTGCTAAGACGCGAGCAACATAATTAAAAGTCACGTGCTAAGACGCGAGCTAATTTTATTTTTGCGAGCCTTGTTTGGGTTTCGTTTGCGAATCGCAGCGCAATTTCGCAATCTTTTGTCGCTCGTTCCTATGATTTCGTCTCCGTTCTTCAACTTCATCTGCCCAGTAAAGCTTCAGTGTCTCTCGTGCGCTCCTTGCCGGCGTCCTCGTACTGGTGCACCCCAACTTCCCTCGCAATACAGTCTTTTTCCGATGGATCATTCCGCTCCGGGGGCCGACAGCCAACTCGATTTCGAGAAGTGGGAAAGTTATGGGCTCGAGAACGAGGAGGAGGAGGCGGACACCCGCGCTAAGCAGAGGCACCTGCTGCTCGACCGCTGAGAAAAACGTGAGACGCCACGAAGCGAGCCAACGCCAACGGCAATGTTTGATCTTGATGTCCTCGGTGTGCGCAATGAATTTAATTGACTGAGACTTCGAGCTCTGCGAATGATCAAATTGTAATTGTTCCTCTCTCTACGTCTACCCCTACGTTCCTTCAAACACGCTCAATGGATCAATTAGTATGTGAAGCTACGTAGTGGTGCTAGTGATGTCCAAAAGGTCAAAGTGGTCTGCTGCACCCGCCGAGGAATATCGGAGTGCCACATAGGCACGCACCAGTAGCAAGCACGAGTCTCGAACTACAAACAATCGTAAATGAAAAAAGAAAAGCAGGATCGAGTTTGGGAATGATCGAGATGCTTCTGAGAAATCACTTCGCGTGCACGCTATCGACAGCTGTTGCCGCAGGCATAGCCGCCATAGGCATACATTCATAGTTAGAGGCCAGTGGAAGTGTTTGTCTTCACCTTCAGGCCGCTTTAGATGAATCGAAAGGAAGGACGAGCGCCGCACCACTACGAGTCTCAAAAAAACTTAAACTAACAGTCAGTACGTAGCAGGTGCAGGCACGCTCACGACGGGATCACGTTCATGAAACAACTTACTTAGTATTACCCAATGAAGCCAAGCACCAAAGGACAGTTTGGTCAGAGTGGGTTTGAGATCCAGTGTGCTTTTTTTTACTGTTTACAACTAGGTTGGTTGTGCTCGTTCAGCTCCGCCACTTCTCTGCGTCAGCGATTGATTAAACGGAGGAGCTCGCCCCTCCTTTAACTCGCGAAGATGCCGCCGATCTTCCCGCTGATGCCGCCGATCTTCCCGCTGATGGCATTTAAATTCCCGCTGATGTTGGTATTGAAAAGACCACCGCTCTTCGTGCTCGTCCACACTGGCGCGTCGTTTGGTGCCGGTACGATTGTGGTGTACCACTTCATGTAGTCGCTGTACTTTTTCCAGAAGGCCCCTTGCTCTGCCGGCAGATCTATGCTGCTCGGGCCCAGCGCGTTCTCTTCCAGTCGGCAGCTCGGTGGGATCTGCAGCGCCACCCGGAGGATTTTTTCGCGTTCGTGCGTGTCCAGGAACTGGGTCTCTTCCGCGGTCAAAGCGCTGTTGCCCAGCAGCCTGCTCCGCCCCGACCAGCGTTCGGCTTGCGATTTCTCCTCCAAACTCTCGATGCGCCGGAGTAGGTCCATCGCTTGTTTCAGCCGCGCGAGCAGGTCGTCGACGCAGTGGTCCACTCGTGCGGGCGACGGGGGCATCGAGAACCGCGCCTTTCGGGTGTGCGGGTGCGACAGCCTGCGCAGCGACGCGAGGAGGTTCACGAGCGCCGGATGCGCCGGCGTGCGCGTGGTCTCCACGTCCGCCGGCTCCCGGGGACACTGGTACACAAAGGTCTCGTCGTCCAGGTCCGCAAGCGGGAGCCTGCTGAACTGCTGCGTGGCGTCGTCCACGGGCTGCCCGTGGAGTGGAAAAAGCCGGTCCCAGTGCTTAATATTGGTAGTAGTTCCAGAGGCCGCGTCGTCCCGTTCATCTCCTTGCTCGATCACGCCGCCAGCCTTCTCCGCCGCTGCCCCTGCTGCAGACGCGGCAGCGGCGGCTCCTGCGGGGGAGGCTTTGTCATCGCTCGTAGAGGTGCGCGACGGCACCTTTTCCAGGAGAGCCTCGACCTGGCTCGGAGGAATCCCCGCCTTCTCGGCAAGCGAAGTCGCCATGCTCTTCATCAACCCAGACTCGCCCTGGCTCATCTGGGCGGCCATGTCGCCGCCGGGTACCGCCGGCAATGGCAATGCCCCGGCGCCCGGAACCGCCGGAAGCGTCGGAGCCATCGACGTCAAGCCACTCAAGCCCAGATACGAGGACGGGTCAGAAGAGGCAGTGTGTGCTCTTGGGGGGCGGTATAATTTTTGGGCTGCTGCACCTGGTGGCGCTGGTGGTGCTTCTGGGGACATCAAACTGCTGATGCCGAGGAAAGATTTTTGACCGAGACTGCGCAGCTGCTGCCAGCGATGCGTTCTTGAGCTCCTTCCCCCCACTGCTGTCGTACCGGCCAGGGCCGCCGCCGTCGCGTTCTTCGCCTTCTTGCGGTGGCGATGGGCGGTTGCGACACGACCATGCACGTGAGACGGGAACTGCGACATCATGATTCGACCAATCACTTCCTGTTTCTTGTTTGTCCTCCCCACCGTCCTCGTGTCCCGAGCGGATCCTGAACCTACTTCGTGTGACGCGCCACGACGTCGCGCGGTTTCGAAGAAGCCGGACACACCAGTTCCACCTGCCGCCACGACGTCGGCCAAGGACTCCGGGCCCTGCAGAAGGGCGTCGTTTGCCGGTAGTGTGGCTGTACTCGCCATCGGACTCATCTCGCGCAAATAGTTCAGCACGCGCTGCCCTGCGTTAACGAGCGCAGCGATCTTTCCGGTGCCCTCCGCCTTCGGTTGCGGGTGGGTGAGCTCGCGCACCGCTGCGCCGTACGTAAACTGCTCCGCAAAGTCCTTCTTCATCACGCAGGCGTAGCGCAGGAGCGAATTCCCGAGCATGTGGTAGTCCTCCTGCGCGGACGCAACCCCGTCGTGGTACGTCTCCGGACCGGCAGACAAGAGCAGGCGTGTGGGGACCGGCGGCTCGTAGTCGCTGCTGGTGAAGAACTTGATGGCCGGCGCGCGGTGCTCACCTTGCTCAACACCTCCTCCGAGGCCATTGGATTTGGAAGCTGCTGCCACCACCGGCTCCGGACTCTTAGAAGATCCATCACCGACAGCATCTGCATCTGCCAGCCCGGCTGCCGTTCCGGTTTCACTTTCATCTCCTTCTGCTGCTGGTCCTGGTGTCTGCTCATCCTTTGCGGCGGTCCCGTCAGCCTGCGTCGCCGGATCTTTTTCTCCTGTGTTTTCTTGCTCGTCTTCTTCAAGACCTTCTTCAAACGCCTGCGCCATTTCTCGCTTTGTCTCTTTGAAGTAGTTGGTAATACGAGTTGGAGCGGGAACCCGTGCAGCTTCTGCTTCTGCTTCTGCGTGCGCGTCTGCCACGAAATTTGCGTACGCGTCGCGTAAGAAGTCCACCCTCGTTCCGATCACTTTCGCCAGGCTGAAACCGGTCAGTTTCACGTCGGCCAACCCGCTCTGCACGTCGTCGGCGCCTGCAGCCGCGTCCGGCTCGGCGCTCAGGAATCCCGGTTTCTTCGTGTCGTAGACCAGGTTTTGCAGCGTGGCCACGTCCCGGTGCTGCATGCCGTAGAGACTCCGTTTCGGGACAAACTTCTCGCCGCCGAACAGATGCGCCAACTCCGCCCGGCCCCACTTCACGGTGTGGAGATCCTTCAGCGCGGTCAGAACGCCCTTAAGGATCTCCAGCACGTGGTACTCATGGTAGAGGAAAGGCAGCATGTCGGTCCCCGACGCCCGCCATTTCTGGTCCCGCGCGAAGTCGACGCGGCCCCGGAACATAGACAGCATGTCGCTGTCCCCGTCCGGGGCCTCGCGGAAGTTCTGGCGCAGCTTCTGGAAAACTTCCGCGCCGGTGGCGTGCACGCGGGCGGTGGCGGTGTAACAAGTGCCGAGCTTCGGGCGCGGAAACCCGGCCGGCTCCAGTTCCTCAGCATCATCTGGACCACTGCCAGTCGCGTTCACCACCGACGCCCGCTTCAAGCCAGTCGAAACAACTCCACTGGATACGCCTTCTGAACCGGAGACGGAACTACTGCCGGCGCCGTCTGATGAACCGCCTTCATGAAGATCTACTCGGGTAGTTCCGTCAGGCGTCGCAGCAGCCAAGCTATCTCCTGTCTTGCCTTCGTTCTCGCCCCCTTCTCCTGCAGCGGAGCCTACCTCGGCGCCACCAGCGGGAGCTGCCAATGTTTCGTCCCCGCCTTTTTCGCTTTCTTCTTTCGGGTTTGTTCCCTCGGGTCCGTCTCCGCTTCCAACCGCAACACCAGGACCAGTAGCCGCCGCACCTCCACCCCCGACTACGATTCCACCTACGCCTTCACCCGCCCCTCCATCCTTCTCCGCGTCCGCCGCATCTTGCTGCATTTGATCCGCCAGACTGAATGCGTTGTCCGCGTGCTCCCACCCGCTCAACTTGGGAAAGAACGCGAGGACGTGCTTTCCCGTGCTCTCCGTGAAGTACGCCCGCCGGGAAAACATGCTCTCCCGCAAGCAGGCGGCGGCCAAGCTCGGTCTCTGCACCAACTGGAGATCCACTTCGTGCGCGACCGCCTGCACCGGTTTTTTCGGGAACAGCAACTCGTTCACGGCCTTGCGCTGTTCCTCCGCTTCCGCCTGGCGGTTCCGCAGCACCGCCAGTACCGCCCTTTCGTCCTCGCTCGGATTGAACGGCGCCCACGTGCACGAAGGCCCGGCCGCCTCGCAGTTCTCCTGCACACTGCTCACCGTGGAGGACATGAAAGAAGATGTATCGGTCTGCTCTTCAGATGTCGTGGCAGCACCAGCAGAGTTGTCCTCGACCGCTGGGAGGATCCCCTCGTTCACTTTCGCGCACGTTTCCCTGTTCGCTTCGTAGTCCAGCCGGCACATTTGCTTCGCCACGTCCCAGCGGCAGTTTTCATTCTCCCGACACTTCTCCTCGGCGTACTGCTCGTAGGCGTAGTTCACGTCCGAGCACTCGTCGGAGGCAACGTCCGGCTTGTACTTGCACACGTGCGGGCGGGGGTCTTCCCACTCGCAGCTCGAGTACCGCAGACAGGCCTTCCGGTCCTCGTTGTGCCCGCACATGTCCTCGAGCATTTTCTCCTGCGTCTCGGAGAGGATCCCGTTGTCCCGGTTGGGGCGGCAGAACGCGTGCTGCACTGCGGCTTTCTCGTCCGTGAACCGACAGAGCGCGTCGCCGGTGACGGGGTCCCGTTTCGCCGAGTCGTCGCCCGGGGGCTGCCGTCCATTGCCCTCGTCCTCGTCGGAGGGCGTCCACGAGGTGAGGCAGGCCTTCTCCTGTACGAGGTACGGCGGCCGCTCCAGGTGCTTGCGCGATGGTTGCATGCTAATGTTGGTGGAGGTGCTGGTCGTGTCGCCGGTCGTGGCGCTGGCGTTCTCGATGTTGCCGACTGGTGCCGTCGCGTCATTGTCGCAGCAGTACTTGTCCGGGGACGTAGGGAGCTCCTTCGCCAGCGTGTCGGGGCTGTTTTCGCAGAGTTTGCGGTCCCGCGAGTGCTGCAAATACGTGCAGCCCCCGTGCAGGTGCACCCACTGGCACTGCTCGCTTTTCGGCGCGGACTCGCAATCAGCCTGCTCAGCGTGCGCAAGGCAGGTTTTCCGCGCCACGTCCCCTTTCGGCACGCAGTGCCACTTGTCGGGCTGGTGCTTCTCCTCGTTCGTGTCCCAGCGGCACACCTGCGACAGCTTCTTTTCTTCCACGGTCGGCTTCCCTTCGTGGTCCAAGTGCAAAAGTGATTCCTCGCCTCCGCACCTTTCTTGTTCGGTGATCAAACCGCACTTGTAGTTCAGCGTTTTGTTCTCCTCGCAGTGGCCACACAACGTGGTCTTCTCCGTGCCGTCGGCGCAGCCACTGCCGTGATGCCACTGACACTGCGGCAGTGCCGTGCATCTGTCGTAGTCGACGTCATTAAGCCCAAAGCCGGAGCACAATATCTTTGCACCCGCGTCGCCCTTGCACACGCCGTACTCGGTGGTCGTGGTGTCATACACGGCGGCCCGCCAGTCGCAGCTGCTCCAGTGCTGGTCGCAGGACTCCTGGTCCGTGTAATCGTCGCACCCGTTTTTCACGCCCTTCGCATGAAACTTGCTCGCGCAGTACGCCGGCTCAAGAACCTGGGGAGGTAACTTCAAGTAGGCGCACTTGGCGTCCTGGAGGCAGTCAGACTTGGAGGAAGATTTTTGCACACACTCTTCGCGGTCCAAGTCGGGTTGGAAGCGGCAGGTGCCGCCGTTTTTTTTCGCTCGCCGGAGTTCGGCGGCGCTCCGTCGTGTTCCGCGGGTAGACGGAGCAGCTGCAAATCCTAGTCCGGTTCCTGCTGTATCTTCAGGACGATCTTGCTCTTCATCTTCTCCAATTATATCTTCTGCCTCATCTCGATCTCCGTCCTCGGTCTTTCCCTTCGACGTTTTTCCACTTTCTGTTTCTTCCTCCACCACCCATTCGCACTCCTCGCCGCAGTTCTTCTCTTCCTTGCCCGCGCACACATCCTGAATGTCCTCGTTGTCGTCGATCGGCGCTTTCGCTCGGCAGTGCCCTGTTGGATTCCACGCCACCGGCGGTGGCGGCAACGCGATGGTCCACACGCAGTTGCCTGGATCCACACCGCACGCGGCGCTCGTCCGATTCTTCCCGCACAGATCCTCCGCCCCCCCGCCTCCACCTCCACCACCCGAAATATGTACGACCTCCCCGGTGGTTGATATGCACCTCCCCGGCACGTACGCTGGTTTTTTCCCGAGGGTGTTGGCCAGCAATGCCAGCAACGCCGGGTCGTGCGTCCCGACCGGCAGATGCGGGCTCTTGCGCGGCAGCAAGCGAATCGTGTCTGGGTACGGACTTTCGTGCGGCTTAAAACGCGCACGGACGGTCTCCTCGAACTCGGCCTTCACGCGCTTGTACTGGCTCGCCTGTGCGCGCAGGGGCACCGGCACGTCCGTAGTCTTCAAGTCGTTCGCGCGGGGCTGGTGGACGAGGGTCGGCTTGCTTTCAGCGTTTGCTGTTGTAGTTCCAGCCGGAGGGGGGATAGCGGCCGCACCCACGCCAGGCGGAGGTTGTAGGCCGCCAACATCAGGAGCCTGTGGCTGAGGCCCTCCCGCCTCGATTGTGATTTGCTGGAAGCCCGTTTCGGTGGCCGGAGAAGGGTTTTCTGTAGTCGCGCTGCCCACGACTGTCGCGGCTGCCGGCGTGGGTTGCTGCGCTACACCTCCTTCTGTTGGAGCTCCCCCCACCGTGTTTCCTTGTGCACCAGATGGTTCTAGAGGAGGTTCCTGCGTTTTTAACGACTCTCCAAGGGCGGGGTCACGAGGGGTCTCACGTTTTCTTGGAATCTGTAGTTGATTCCGCATCCGCGATTCCACGACCCAATAAGTCCTCTTCTTTGAAGATGTTGAAGGTTCTTCTGGTTCCGGATTGGACGTACTATCAGCGCTGTTCGCATCCGCATCGGAATTGACAGTAGTGGAAGAGGAGGCTGGATCGTGTTGATCGTCGGCCTTTTCGTTCTCGTTCGCCGTCAACGACTGCTCTTCACCAGGCTCCTCCTCATTTTCCTGCTCGATCGCTGCTTCAGCGCGTTGCTTTGCTTCCTCGCCCGGATCCAAACTACCAGTGTCTTGGAACGAAGTAGACGTGCCCGAAGGTATTTCCAACAACGACGCCGTACCAGCGGATTTCTGGGTTGGGAGGTCGGTCTCGTCGGCGGAAGGAGCCCCTCCTAGGGCGACCTTTTCGTTATCGTTTTCTCCTCCTGCAGCGGCTCCACCACCTACACCAGCCGCGATGTCATCCACCGCCCCGGCTGCAGCGTCGGTCGCCGCCGGAAGCGCCACAGAAGTGTCCGTCTTTGCAGCTTCATCTGGTTGAGCCGCACCAGGAACGTCGCACTCAGAGAACCGGACGAGCGTCGGAGGGTCTTCCAAGTCCGCGTCCTGATCAATCAGTCCCATTTCCTCCAACCCGGAACGGAACGACGCCGGCTTCACTCGCTCCTTCGCTATCGCGTCGGATGCAGATGAATTGCCGTCAGCTGTTGAGTAGTGTCGTTGAATGCCGAGAACAAGCCAACAAGAATAGAAAGTAACGAAGTGAAGATCGTAGGTATATCAATCATGAGAAAAGGAGCTACAGCCTAGTTGTACGTAGTAGCAGTACTGTATTCCTCCCACACGCAGTGTTCATCTTCTGCTTCTTGGCATTCTTTGGCCGAGTGCGTTCGGCAGCTCCGCGGGTCTTCCCAATGCTTCTCCACGCGCAGAACGCATCTGCCATCTTCGAGTCGATGTGCACCTGCAGTTTCGTTCTCCGCGGCTTCCGACGGCACGGAGTCGGTCTGATTCTTCTCCTTCTTCCCCCCGCCACTCAGCCACGCGCAATGGGGCTTGGTCGCGCACTTCTCCTCCGTTTTCTGCCCCGAGCAATCCCGCTTCTGCAGCACAGTGACGGAAAAGCATTGAAAGGTGGGATGTCCCGCCCACCACGGCCACGCGCAGGGTGACGCGCAGGCATGCGGGTCGTCGATCGCGCGGCATTTTGTGTTCTCGTTCATAAGTTCCTGCACAAGCTTCAGATGCCGTTCGATGTTCACTTTGCAAGATCCTCTGTCGAAGGGAATCTTCTGAATTTGCGCTGCTTTCCCGGCGTCCACGTCCACCCACTTGCAGTTGGGAAGCAACGTCGGTGACGGGGACTCGAGCGGACAGGAAACTCCGCCGGCGTCCTGGTGCTCGGGTCTCTCGCAGTAATCGGCTGCGCCGAGGGGATCGAACCTGCCTGCGACATCCGTGGGATCAGCGATGCAAGCACCAGGCTTTTTTGTCGTCGTGCTCTCCGTGGCCTCCGTCCCTCCGTTTTCTTCCTCCTTCGCTCCTGGTGCTGCTGGAGCACCGTCAGAAGCCGTCAGCCCGTCCGGCTCCGGCGAGTTATCTTCTACTGCGCTATTAATATCGGCCTCTTCGTCATCGCTGCCTGGTACAACTGGTGCCGCGCTGCTGCCGCCGGCAGCGGTTTCAGAAGTCCCTTCAAACGAGGTCGTCGTTGTGGTACTGATTTCCAAGGCGCTTGAAGTCCCTGAGGTGGAAGCTGCGCCGGCGGTAGCTCCACTACCGGATGTTTCTGCGCTTGCAGGTGGGGGAGCATCTGCCCCTTCGGTGGCTGCAGTGCTCGTCGTCTCCCCCGACAGTGGGGCGGACGTTTCGCCTCCGGCAGCGGCTTCGTCCGCGGTGGCGCCGGCTGGCGGTGTCACGGTGTCACCCCTTTGTTCAGCTGGTGGCGGCGGATGCAGTGGTGGCGGCGGCCCCTCGCGGGTTACGTATTGCGTCGCCGTGTTGTTGATCCAGCGACCCTGGCGCGCTTTCGAGCTGGCGCAGCCGACAAATTTTGCGTCTTCCGCCTTTCGCTTCACCTGTGTATCGGCATCCTTTTTTGCAGCTGGGAAAGACCCCGGATAGGCGACAAACGCAAAAGACGGCTGCCCGCCCTGCTTGGCCGTTGCAAGGAGGGTTGCAGCCTGCGCTTTTCCTTCCTTGCTGGCTGCTGCGTCTCTTCCTGCGCCCCCGAGGACCACCGGCGACGCGGCTTTTGCTGCTCCCGCTACGACACCTTCTCCTGCTTTCTCGGCGCCACCGTGTTCATCTCCCGCTGCTTCGCGGACCACATCCGCCCTCAGGGCGAGTAAGTCATCTCCTTCCGCGTTCGCTAGTCGCTTCTGCGTTTCTGCCGCTTTCATCGCGAGCGCCTCCTTTTCGCGCACTGCATCAACATCGGGGCCATCCGCTGCCAGCTCGTCCGCAAGCTCGTCGTCTTCGTCCGTCGGCACTGAAGCGACCACTGGTGCGGGGGGACGAGTGATTCCATTTTTACTAGTACCTCCAGCAGCTCCACTTCCAGCTCCAGGCATCGCTTCGTACTTGCTCAGCTTCTGCGCACCTGGGGCCAGGAAGAAACGCGAGTCGTGGTTGTAGTCCTCGTACGGCTGCGAGATGAGCAACTCGAAGTCCACCGGGCCGCCCGCCAGCCGCATAACGCGGACAGGCGGGGGGCCTGGTGGAGCTTGCGCTTCTTGTGGAGCGGATTCTGCTCCTGACCCTGGGACATCTTCAACGGTAGCAGGTGCCGTCGACAAGGACGGCGTCGCGTTCGCGGTACTATCTGTTTCATCCGACGTCGACGTGGCGGTGCCCGCAGCATCATCATGCTGACCCCCCGAGGTTTGTTCCCCGTCGTTATTTTCGTCAACCGAGGTGGAAGTGGACACATTCGGCTGTGTTTCGGATTCAGACATGGCGGCCGCCAGCTCGAGAAAAGTTCATCAAAACCTCGGTCGACTGGTATCCATGACGTCGATCATTAAGGCCGGATTTAAAAGGTGCCGCTCCGTACTTCTATTAAGTATAGTACTTTCTCACTTTCAGTGTCGGGAGGGTGGTTTTTGACAGTGTGTGATGCTGATCTCAGAAGTCTTCTCGATAAATTGCCCCGCGAAGATTATACAGCTCAGCGTTCCACCGTTTCCATTATTCAACCCTCGCGATGCCGATGCGGCTCTTTGTTTACGACCGATCAACGAATCCGAGGGCACATTACGGAGAAGGACGTGATCGATCATGCACGATGTCGACCTCGACGACACAGTCACGGATTATAACTTCTGCCGACAAGAAGTAGATTGATTTCATTAAGCGAATTATATTTCACGATGGCGGCGGCGGCGGGGGCGGCCGATGAGTGTTCCGCTTCCGGAACCAGCACATTCACCTAGATCAATACACTTCGACCTGACCACTCTGACACTGGGCGCGCGCTGCTCGAGCTCGATTTCTCGCGCAGAATCAAATACAGGAAATGGCGGGGAGAGTGCCTACTAGAATAGCGGTCGCAAGAGCGACACAATGTTGCATGATCAGGATGATCAGCACCAGCGCTACACACTTCGCCCCCGCCCGTGTCTTTTTGTACTGGTACTCCTGGTCGTGCTGGGACCAATCTACATCTCGACCTGCTTTCGGAGAGACATTGATTTCAAGCGTTGGGTCCATTTTCGAAGCCTTAGTGCATTCGTTATCGCGAAAACCTTTATAGAAAACGAAGTTCGATATCGATAGTAGCAGCCGCCGCATGACGGGGTTCCGGCTGCATAATAAATTCACCAATTTTGCAGTGATGTAAGACAGTCATTGTGGGATGGGATTCATTCGTATAAAGGCGAATATACCGATAAGGACCGATATTTGTACACGCACAACTGTTGGTTTACGGGTTTTACGTCGTGGGGAAGTTTACATTTAAACAAAGCTCGATGTGGCGGCCACGCGCGATCAAAAATTGAAGTGAAACCACGTTCTGTACGAAATATCGAAAATAAAGATAAACTGACAACGCCACATGCACATGCTACGGTAGCAGTTCCTTGCCCTTGCGCCAGCATAGAGCCTGTCCGGGAATCGAAGCGTAGCGACCTGCCACCCGTGCTTCGCTATCAATCTGTTTAGAGATGAGAGACGCACATCGTCCACCACAACGAACTACTGCTGCGGCTACGCGGCCAAAGTAGTCCACCTCCGCCTCATCTTGTTTCTTGTACCTGCACCTGCACGTCGCAGCCGCAACCGCTACCAGTAGTCTGAGAGCGATATAGCTTAGATGGTCGATCGCTTTTCCTTCGTTTCCACCTGTGGAGGTCGATCCCATCGCACATCGAATACCATGCCGGTCGGTGTCGCGTCGTTGTTTCTGCGAATTGTTTCAACGGAAAAACCCAGCTTGGGCCCGCGCAAAATCGATATGACGGAGACGACCTGAGCATGTGCATTCATAGTAGATACCTAAATCAATCCATCGGCATATACGCATAGAATGATGGCGTAAATCTTGCGGCGATGCACCGTATCTATAGTTTGCCTGTAGATTCTGTTTCTTGATGAAGATAGAACTCAAAGTCAAGCCAAATATAATTTAAAGCAACCCCGCAGAGGTAGTGCTAGTGGTGTACGATACCAGGTATTCCAGATCTCGCAGGTTTCGGACCCACGCGACATCTACGCACATTGGCTCGGACCCTCCCACCTTGGTCCAACTGGGCCAGATCCGTATTCGGCGTCCCTTGCTCCGCGCCTGCACCTCGTCTTCGCGCTCGAAGCCGCCGCGTCGCGGTCCACCTCCAGCTTCATTCCCTCGCCCTCCTGCTCCTTGATTATGATGGGGAGCCACCCGCCGCTCCTCGTCCAACATCACCAGCTGCACCTGGGAAACTTCCTCCCCCCGCAGTGCGAGTCGCTTCATCTCGGCGAGGACGTGACCGGCGAGCTGATAGTAAACCGCGTCCCGTTTCTGCGCGCAGAGGTTGTACAGGTACAGCGGGTTCATAATCACGTCCGCGACGGGGTTCAAAAAGGAGAGGATGTATCTGCGTAATCAATATCTATGTATCAATCTGAAGATGATGATCATCGATCATATTTTTTATCGAAGAACGAATCCAAAGTTGCTTCAGCTCCGTGGTACTACTAGGTTCACTACGATCACGACAACCTTCGACCACTACTTCATATCATCGATCAAGTATAACTACGAGGACGAACTTTAACTTACAACTATTTTCATTCATTTACGAATGTGTAGTTGTTTAGTACTCGAACACGTCTGTGGGGCATCTCTTCAGTTTTTCCCGTGGCTGGATTCCCTGCAGCCAGACGCGGAGTTGGATGCGGCCCACTTTTTCCCGCAGGTGCGACTGCCAGTGCTTGATGTAGGAGAGGTCCTGGCTCTCGTTCGAGGGTTTCAGTGTCGGTAGCTGCCGATCGCACTCGGCACCGTACTGTTCCACCTGGTCCGAGCGGATCTGCTCCTTCGTCGGGTCCTTCCCCGGCTTCGTCAAATGCCACTCGACGTACTTCTCCTGCGGGCGCGTGGACAGCTTCCCCCGGACGGTCCCGGTAGAAAGCGAAATGTTCTCCTCCGGAAATTCTGCGATGAAATACAGTTTGTGGAGGTACGGTATTGCGCTCAGTTTGTGTTTCGCGTCGTGCACGTAATGGATGAGCAACGCGAAGATCTCAATCGGCAGCGACAAACGAGGCGCTCCAGGCGCAGCTTCGATCGCATCATCTTCAACCGATGCAATTTACAAACCTAGCGTAGTAGATGTCTAAAGTAGGACTCGCCCCTGTGTCTGTCTCATCTACTCTAATTTTTTACTTATACCTTGTCTGCAGCAGAGGTAGTGTCGCAGCGACGCGAAGTTGAGGCCGAAGCAGGTTTCCTCCTCCGTTCCCTCCGCGCCCCCCACTTCGCTCGTGACCGTGGTGACCAAGCCGTCTGGCATCTCGCGCAGGCGAATCAGGAAGAGGCCCGCCCGCGCTTTCTCCTCACAGATGTCATGCAGCTTAAGCCAGTCCCTCCACGACACGACCCGCTTCTTCCTCGCCGATATGGAGTGGAAACAATCCACGAGGGAATCCCGCGCGGCGATCTCTTGAGTCAGCGGGGTCACACTGAACCGCGGAGGGAAGGTATCCTCGTGGTGCCGCTGGAGTTGCGACGGCTTTGAAAATGCAGCCACCTCGTCCGCGCCGTCGAGAGTGCACCGCCGCCGCCGCTTCTTGTCCGGAGAACAGCGCGTTCCGTCGTTGATGTTGTGCGTTAGATGTGTGTTTGAACATGCCGAACTGCAACTGGTCGTGCCAGATCCGCGTCCCCGATCCTGCGGAGGTGAAGTGGGGTCGACTTTTTGTAGCTGATCCTGAACTTCTTTCGACTTCGGGTTCGGTGCCCCAGATGAAGATGGGGTGGACCTTCCAGCTTGCTGGTGCAGGTGCAATTCCAGCTCCCCCGTGAGTACGTTTTTCACCCGCTGTTGCTGCTGCGTCGTCGGCGCGCCCCCACCTCCACCTCCCAACGCCATTCTATTCACGCCGACGTAGACATTGGCGCCGCATCTTCCCCGCGCTTCTCGGAACAGCCACTCGACTTCCTCGTCGGCTCCCCCCAGCGACAGCCGGCCGATACTTGTGTGCTGGTCCTCGGAGGATGTGGTCATCGGGCTCGACGAAGGAGCTGGATCACAGTTGTCGAGTACCTTCTCTAGATCGAGTCGCCTTCTCAGCACGTCCAGCTCCGACTGGCTTTTTTTCGCGATCAGTCTGCACTCGCGCTGAATCCAGTGGACGTAGTCGCAAGTGAGCGACGGAGTGTGGTTTACATCCTCCTTCCAAACACGCGGGCGGCAGCTGTCGAAAATGAAACCGGTTGCGCTTGTCTTCGTTGTCGTAGCTTTCGAGGGCGGTCCTCCGCTCGCCGCGTGCGAGACCGATGACGCTAGGGTCGTTCGGGTTGACGGGGGCGCGAACATCTTCTTCAACGATGGATTGCAGTCGCAGTGGCACGACGACCGGACGAAACTACACCAGAAAACGAGACCTTCTGGTGCGAAGCTACCTGGCGCCGTGCTCGCAGTCGTCGTTCGACGCCAATGTGCTGCGCGACTAAATTTCAAGTGTACAACGCAGCAGCTAAAAAGCGAAGAAGAAGGCGGCTGCAAGCAATGTGGTTGTTCTCCCAGTGGTGCTCCCTCCAGGCTTGCTACTCAGACTCACGCGTTTCTATTTTTTTAGGTGATTTGCGAGTACTGCTACTGTCAGCACCTGGCACACGACTACGCAATCGTGAGTCAGTCGGCCATCAACATCATCCATGCGTCCTCTCGTCAAATAACTGCCAATGTTGACCCACGAGGAATATGCAGCGAAGTACAAGTATCATCTTCATCGAAACGTCTCCGAGACGCAGTCGCTCTCGCTTCCCTCTTTTATAATACTCCTCGTCCTCGAGCTCGACGACCTCGCCGTGGCTGTTTCGTGTCAGCAGCTGGGTTTGGTGGTTTTCTCCTCGCCGACTGCGAGTCAAACGACTCGCTATTGCACTCAGGTCTACTCTCAGTTTGGTGCCCTCACGCAGACCACGCCTTGACTCACTACCGGCGCACTTGCACTCCCACTCGTCCGTCTCTGGCAGGAGAACACCGAGCGCTAGTTCAGTTTAAGTCTATACTGGTTCTCTATTTCATCATACTGGAACTGGGTGCTTTTCATCTGTTTATGCTCGGCTACTATTGCTATACTCTTTGAAAAAAAGCCCTTGCGGCCATGCCTTGTCAATGATTCATGGTTTTCGAATTCCCACCGGTATCGTAGGGCAGCAGCAGCGATTTTTATTCACATCGCTTAGTCTGATACCAACGTACTGGTGCTGGTGATGGTGGAGATGCTCATGTTGCGTCGTTGGATATAGTGAGAAGGCATCGGTTTCGGTTTCCGTTTCGGTTTGCTCAACCCTCGAGGTCCTCCACATTCAACTGATCCTCATTCACGGGATGCACGTCGGAGGTCCACAGCGTCAGATTGTCCCGCAATAGCTGCATGATCGTGGCGGAATCTGTCCGTATATATTTTTTTTGTTTCTTTCGTGATCGGCATCGGGTTCGGGATTTTCATTCTTGATGCATGCTAGTGCTCCTACTTACAACTAGTGATAGCTGCCCCCGGAGCTGCTAGTAGGGGACAAGTACAACTAGGTAGTAGGAGAGCTAGCTGATGAAGATGATCATGAAGGCCGACGTTACCTTTGTAGTTGTCGTCATCTAGGTTCTCCATTTTTGGTATCGCGTCGTCGAAAGCCGCTTTCGCCAGCAAGCAGGCCCGCTCCGCGCTGTTCAAAATCTCGTAGTAGAACACCTGGCGCATTTTTCATGGATGTTGGTACGACTTGGAAATACTAATACAACCTTTCTTACTATTGCAGCAGCACACAGACTGTCTCTGTAGTCTGCGGAAGATCTTCGACACCAAGAAGTCCAAGCAGATATATTTGTAGTTGTACGGAGTAGTTGAGTGCGAGGCCTAGCCGTATCGGGTGAATTGCTGGCAGGTGGTTCAGCGCGAGACTGGACGCCTGCTTGTAGGCTTCATGCGCGTCCTCGGCTGCCTTGTGGTGAGCGTCGTTGTCGTCCAACGATTCTGCCAGATACCGGCAATAGTCACCTATTAGAAAGATCCAAAATGCTAGAAATGGGCCCCAAAATATGTCCTGAATATGGTGGCAAATATGCGAGCGATTTGCGGAAAAAGCACAAAAAAGCGCAACGGATCTGGCAACTATTTATCGGAGCAAAGCGCCAAAGTCATCCCTAAGCAGTGCCCGACTACAACCCAAGGAACGGACTGCGGCTGCGCAGCGCAAAAACGCAGCAGAAAGTCGTGTAATACGTATTACACGATTTGCATTTGTATCTGCGAAAACTAAGCGCAACGCATGCACCGCCGAGAAATCCCAACTATTCCCAACTATTCCTAACCTTATAGGACGGTGAGCGTCGTTGTCGTCCAACGACTCTGCCAGGTATCGGCAATAGTCACCTAGTCGTGTCACGACGTGGATACCGATACCATTGAAATTGATATAGGCCTAAGCTCGCAGCTCTCGCTGTTGTAGCTACTGGAGGTACTAAAGTCACGTATACGAAATATCAGTGACACGCGAGGGCGAGGTCAGGGCGAGGTTAAAAGCACCAATGAAGAGGACCCGGTGAAGATTACACTGTCCACGAAAGCAAAAAGTACAGCCAGTGGTACCTCGCATTTTGAGCCAGAAGACTTTTGACTCATTGTCCGCTGCTATTGGCATCAGATCGTCCTCGATGTGTTTCAATACCTGGAGGCCCATCGATAGATTGCACCGTTCCTGAAGACGCCGCGAAACACAAAACTTTCTTCTACAAAACACGGAATGAACTAGAAGTTGTACTGGGGTAGTGCGAGTAGCTTCCCCGTACTACGGTACCTGCGTGCAGTAGTCCCGGAGTTCTTTCTCGATGCTTTTTCTGTAGGTGGCTATTATCTCCCGGAACTCTTCCTTGTCGTCGCCGATTTCTCGCTGCGCGATGCCTTGTATGGCGCGCCAGGCGGTTCTCCGGGAGCCTACCACGTGCTTGTACGCGATGGAAAACAGATTCCGCTCCTCCAGCGTGAGGTCCGTACCCATGGACACGAGTGATCCCACGTGCTCGAGCATGTCCTCATACCGCTCCGACTGCTCGCACACCCGCGCCAGAAAAAGGTGGTAGTTCCGATCCACCATTTCTCTCCGCGAGACTGATGAAGATAAAAAAACAGGAGCTTATTTGGTGCTGGGTAATATATGGAGGTGGAGCAGGTCGCTCTACAACCAGTATCAACTGAAGAAAGCCGTATTCCTCTCTTATTTCATGGAGTGTTTCCGCTGTAGTTGCAACTTGTAGCGCCTCTCCGGCCAATGCATGGATATAAACGTACTTGGTTTTTGTTTGACAATCTGGATAGATTAGCACGAGCCGCCATTTGACAACTTGCCTGGTTGTGGTTGTCTGCATTCGTCAGGAGTGGTCATTTTGAGAGTGGTGCGGTGGCGCAGCCAGCAGTTTCTCTCCGCGATGCGCTCCTCCTCGCTCTTCAAATTAATATTTACGTTTTTGTTTCTTTTTCCTTCTCAGTCACTCTGCCCCTCCGAGGTCTCGCTCCCTACTATACTTTCTTACGTTTACTTAGGTTTAGTGCAAGTGCCGCTGCGTGCCGTGCAGCGGCGCTAACAATAAAGAACTAAACAATGCTTTAAAAACAAGCGGAAGTGAGAATGCGATGAAGGTAGTGCTGAGAACCTCTCTCGCATTGATCAAAGAAACACGTCGTCAATCGTCGGCGCTCTTCTTCCAGCACCAGGAGCAGCGGCAGCGCCCAGCTTTCTTAATGCGGCCTTGCGCTGTCTGTGTCTTCTGAAGCTGAAAGCGGAACCGCCGTGGGAGACGCTTGCGTCCTCGTATCTTCCACTGCTTCTACCCTGGGCCTGGCCAGGGATGCTATTCTTGGGCCGTCACGATCAGGTCGCGTTTGCCCTTTTCTTTCTCGAATGGCGTCTGCGTTTTTGGTTATCCAATCCGCGACCTTCATGAAGTCCAGCTTAGTGGTCATTCTGCCGGTATCTGCCTCACCCTCAGCTGCAGAGTTACAAACCTTCAGCATGAATTTTTGCACGGACCTCCGGTGAGTGAGGAGAACTTCGTTGGAACTGCCGGGTAGAGATGAACGGAGAGCAGGTGGATCACCACTCTGCTGGAAGTGCGCCTCCGTATCTTGCTCACCGCCCATCATTTCGGCACACCAACCCAGTTCCGCTTCCAGGAGTGCGCGCTGTTTCTCTACTCTTGCGTCGTGGCCGATAACGATATCTTCGACCACATCCCCTTCCTTCCTTTCCCCGGGGGACGAGAAAAAAACGACGTCGCTCACGATCAACAAGAACCGGTATTCGAGTGCGCTGTTGTTACTCGGGTCGTCGCGCACGTGCTGTTCTGTGATCGCGTACTCGCTGGCACGCGAGTGCGGGTCTTCCGCTTGATTACGTTCTTCATGCCCAGTAGAGGCGGTGGAAAAAAACTGCATCAGCAGCCATCCCCGATGCGACCAGGCGTTGTAGCAGCGGGGATCGTCGGTCAGCATGTCGTTCAGGTACCCCCGCTCGAATGCGACGAGCGCGTCGACTGCACTGCTGGCCGTTTCGCCAGTTCTCAACAAAAGTGCCTCCTTCAGCAGTGCCTTTCGGTACGCCCAGCTCTGGAAATTGCGACCCGATCCCCATGCGCGGCACCGCTCTAATTCCTCGCGTAGCTGTTGGAGGAGGTGTGTCGCTGTTACTGTGCCAGACGAAGGTTTTCGCCGGAGTCTGCTGACGACAATGTCTTTCCGAACGTTCCACATTGCCGCATCAGCTGGGTTGCAGTCTTCGAGGTACGAGGCCGTGTTGGTAAGAATCTCCTCGCAAAGCGAGTCATGATGCTGCAGGTACTCGGTGCTGTCGTAATCCTGTTGCAGTCGCGCTCGCGCTTTCTTCAGGCCGCGCAACAGGCTGCCCACCTTCTCGCGCAGGGTGTAGAGTCTAAGGTCGATCACCGGGACAAGGTCGCCGAGAGCACCAGGAACGCATTGTACCATCGTTTGATGGAATTTGTGTTTCGTAGCGGCTTTTGCTTTCCGTCTCCTTTTCACTTCTTGAAAAATGTAGAAAACACAATGAATGCTTTGGTGCAGAAGTAATGATCATGGGAAAGAACAACAAGAAAAACAGTTCGTGACACCAAGAACTCCGTGCCAACATCAACGACCTGAACGCACTATTTGTCACGAAATTACTGGTACTGCGAGGAGGACTGCCGACGTAGTAGTGGCGCTGCTGCGGCGACACGCACACGCGCGCTTGATCTTCGTCGTGCTTGTACTTTTAGTTTTACGTTCCTTTCGTAGAATTCGTGTTCGACGACGACGTCGTACAGCTACAGGTACAACACGTAGGTATACTTAATGTATTCGACATATTCAAAGAGCAAGTGCAGTCGGCAACTCAAACAATGCTCAAACAATGCTCGAAGATGAACAGCAGCCGCTTCTTCATCGCGGGGATACAAACATATGGAGGGGCTGCTGGGCCGCGCCGACGTTTTGTTCTCGAGATGAGCACGACCCTTATGAACATTTCGTGCTGTTTTCCTTTGCTTATTTTTTTAGTCCTTTTTTTCTTCAGGGGCGGGCATGCCTTCCTTTTTCAATTGCCCCAGTAGCGTTTTGCACAGGCCTTCCAGCTCGGCTTCGCGGGCTAGCTGCGCGTGGGTAGGTAATCCCAGTGGGTTCTTCTGTGGCGCTCCCACGTCATCCGTTGCCCCAGTTTTGGTGCTGCCGTCGGCCTTCCCAGTGTCGGCTGCAGTTTCTTCCGCCTTCTTCCCATCAGCTCCGGGGCCCAATGCGCTTGACGCACCTGCAGCGGAAGCCGGCAGCGCTGTGGAGTCTGCAGCTGGTCCGATAGTTGTACACGTACCGGCCTTTATCTGCTTTTGCTTCTCATTCTCTTCCGCAAGCTTAATCAGCTGCTGTTGAAAAGCGTCCATCTTCTTGCTCTTCAGGCAACGAAAAGCGTTGTAAAAGAAACGCTACTTTCCCGGACCTCCTACTTTTTGCGTTTTGGTTGATGATGCTTGACGATTTCGATGGCTTGACTCTTTGGTTATCTAGCTGGCCCCTTTAACTATGATCACCTCGAAATTTAAAAAAAAAAAAATGATTAGCTCGTGCCGAAGCTCCAGCCTTGTTGTGCTTGATTCTGAAGGACAAGGACGGATTTCATCTGCGTAATCTGCTTCTGCTTCTCATTCTCTTCCGCAAGCTTGATCAGCTGCTGTTGAAAAGCGTCCATCTTCTTGCTCTTTTCGTGTAATCGTTTAAGGTGATTTTCGTGCACCAGCCTATACTAGGTCAACTTCAAGATGAAGCGCTTTTTCGGCGAGGAACTTCCTTCCGTGTTCGCCTGCAACATGATCCTCCTGGTTTAGCAGAGTACTTATGCATGGAGAGCTTTCGAATGACCGCCGCAAATCCATCGATGTCCGGATCCAAGTCACAGCGCTTCGTGTGCAACCACGCTTACGTATGCGCATAACAGGCGAACACCACAACTGCGTCTTCCTTCTTTCATAGCGAAATGCGAATGTTGCCGAACGCGAACTCGTCGAAATCGGCATCTTGATATTTGATATTCTTCCCAGTTTGTTATTTCCTGTTCGTTTGTTTTATGTCGGCATTGGAGTCGGTCGTTGTTTGTCGCCGATTCAATCGCTGTCGAAATGGAAATTGAAATCGCGGTCGCTGCCTTGTGACCGTAACAGATTGAAGAAATCGGAAAACGAAAATGCATGATGGAATGAAGCGGTCGTCTTTTTCGCCGCCAGGAGCCCTGTCGAGGGAAACGCGTCCGCACTCCTAGACCTGATAGCGGGAGTGGGGCGCGAGCGGTACAGCTACTGCTACTTCGGGGCAGACAGCCCTAGTAGTGCTCGCAGCGCTGAAGGAGCTGATGTCTTCTGTGTCAGTACCGGTGTAGTCCCCTCCGCGCCGATTTTACATGCGAAGACAAGAACCGCGGCCAAGTTTTTTTTTCTATCGCTTTGGCTTTGCTTCATCGAGAGCGAGAAAATGGAAAAAATAATGGAATCAGCCTGCTGGTGCTCAACGATAACAGGAAGACAAATATACTTAGACTTCCCTTCTTCGAAGATGAGTGTTAATAGCCACCTTAGCGCTTTCATATTCATTTAGGCTTCTCCTGCTGTAGTTCGTTGGAGTCGTCATCACTATCAAATCAAGTGTCAACATAAACATTCTTTCATTATATGAGTGAGAGTGAGTGTACTTTTTTAGTCGGAGCTAGGACGATCACGATGATGAAGCGTACGGTACAAGCAGAGAGTCTCACCACCTCTTCCTATGTTACTTGAGGTAGATGAATGATCATGATCATGGAGACCACACGAGGACGCCCGTCATGTTTTTTCCTCTTTATTCTGACTCTGTTTTTTACTCTCCTCGGCGCCTCCCGGCGAATCGCTTGCTCCCGCAGCAGCACCACCACTTGGCGCCATGGCGTTGAGCAGTTTGCTTTCGGTCGTTACTTCTGTGCTGCCTCCAAGAGTATATCCGGTGCCTAGAGCAGGCGAGCTCGTGGTGCCTGCGACCTCCCCTCCAGCTCCTCCGATGGGGGTACCACTACTGCTAGTACCCCCTTGCGCTTCCAGGCTGCCGAGCAAATAATTGGCGGTTTTCGCATCTGACGCGGCAGCAGCCGCGGGGGCTCCCGATGTTGAAGTAGACGACGACATTGTTCCGACGTCTCCGCCCAGCCTCTGACCGCCGCCCAAGACGTAGCCCGCCGTCCGTTCTTGCGCCGAGCTGCCCACCTTTGCAGCGCCAGTAGCGGCCGGTTCCGCGGTGGTCGCGGAAGTGCCGCTTGAGCTCGACGAGGACGAGGAGGTCGATGATGACGAACTAATACTGCTCAGCGTCGCTGGATGGGGAACGACCACTTCATTTAAAAAAGGACTTGTTGCGCTTCTGCCACCCGTGCCCACCGTACCCAGATTCGCGTTGGCCAGTGCGGCTTCTCTCCGCGCCTTCAAGTCTCGCTCCAGGCGTCTTACCGCGGCCAGGCTCTCGTCCGTGGGCGGCGTGAACACGGCTCCACCGTCCGGGTCGTCCGACGTTATCATCGTGGTCCCCGGCGGAAACATCGGAGGAGGACTTTGTTTGCGCTTGCGCAACTGGTTGCCTGCTCCACCATGATCCCGAGCCTCGATCTCAGCAATGCGCTTCTGCTCCCTCAGAAACCGCTGCGTGCGGGGGTCGCGCATCATCTGCCGCTGCTGTTAGAGGGGTGCAAATTTTGCGGCATTTATTCTGGCAAGTGGTTGATTTGGCTGCTGACTCAATGTTGAGACCGACTACGGGACGAAATACAAGACAGAGAGACGAAACACGAGACAATACAGTCCAACGCCTTATGAGACGAAAGAATGCAGGGGATCGATCCGGTGGCGGTGCGGCCTCATACACAACCAACTACCAGACGAGGACTTACAATACAAGACCCCCACCAGCAGAACAATGCGCAGGGATGCAGGCTTTTGCTCTTCTTAATGCTGTTCTTCGATCCGGTCGTCTTCTTCCTCGATCAGCTTCTTCTCGGCCTCCTCCCGCTTCTTCTTGGCCTCCTCCCGCTTCTTCTCGGCCTCCTCCCGCTTCTTCTTGTCGTCTTCCTCCGCGCGCTTCTTTGCGCTCACGCGCGCCTCCCACCGCCTCCGCATCATCGGACGGACGACCAGCAGCGCCAGAAGCAGGACCCATGCAAGGACGAGGAGCTGCATGAAGATGTTGGGAAGCGAAATAGGAGAGAAGCTCAGCCTTCTATCTTGTGTTCTCTAAAACTAAATCGACATTCTATGAATAAACGTGTGCTGAAGCAAGCTGTACGTGTGTCCTCGGATCCCTCAGCGTGCGGCGTTTGATCTCTTCCAGCGGCGGCATTTCTAGCAGCCACTTATGTACGGACAATGACTGCAACACGATGGTCACGGGCGTGGTCGTTGTGCTTGGATCCAGTTCGATTGATCTCTGGTACAACCGCTTCGCAAGCGTCAAATCCTGCGGAATGCCCAGACCAAACTGGTACATGAAACCTGTAGAGTAGTTCATTGGCCATTTATTTATTTTCTCGTAGCTAGTTGATCATGCCGTGCCGACGAGGACGATGCTGCACTTTCTATAATCCTTCTACCTTGTTATATCATGCTTTAAAGGCTGCACGTCAGAAGTCAGATGCTAGTTGCTCGCCAGGAGTACCCAGGTTGAAGCTTGCCCGTGCGACGAAGTGCTGCATCCACTCTCCGGTGACTTGCATGTTGGACACCTTCCAGTAGTGGCTGAGTGCTGCTTCCATGTCCGCCGGGTTGCTGTATGCTTGCGCCAGTGCGTCGAAATTGATCTCGGTACTCGTTGCCGTTATCGTCGTGCTGCTGCTCGTCGATATCCCGTCCGCCGCCTCGCCCGTCACATTTGCAGTCGGCTTACTCGACGTGGAGGGGGTCACATTTGCGACGTGTTGCTGCGCCACCTTGGCTCTTCTCTCCGATTCCGCCAGCAGCTCTTCCTCGCTCCAGCGGCTGCGTGGCGTTTTTGTCTTCTTCTTTCCCGGGACATTGCCCATGCTACGCATCACCTCCAGCTCCTCGGCCGAAAGCATGTCGCCATCCAGCACGGCCTCTTCCTCCTCCTCCTCCGCGCGGCCTTCGCCGGGAAGCAGCATGTCGGCGTCGGAAAGGAAGGCGCGCGACCAGCCGTAATAGGCGAAATCACCGAGGCGCAGCTCGGAGCTGGCGCTGCCCTGGTCGGCCGAGAGCTCGTAGTGGCGCTGGGCGTAGAACCGGGAAAAAGCTCCGTTGGACATGAGGAGAGTGGACTTACCCGTGTCCAGCAGATGAGCCAAATTCATCTGCGCAACCTCGTGCCCAGCCTCGGCAAGCTGCAGAAACAGGAAAGCTGCGAAACGATTATGAATTCGAAAGATTAAATTTAACTTTGTTTGATTGTTCTACGTCTACGAACTGCTGATATAGTTGTAGAGGAGGACGAGCTGTTGGAGACCATTGTGATGATACTTGAAGTAGAGGTCGACATCGTCGTGGTTGCAAGTGACTGTGACACGAAAGAAACGTGTGTTTCTCTAAAAAAATACTGGTACTACCGCTCATGTCCGCGTTTGTGTACTGGTTCGAGGCTGTGACGATGGCGGAAGTGGTGTCCACCTGACCGAGCTGTTGGAGGGCGTACGCCTCCTGCAAGCGACTCGAGACCCAGCTGCCGCGCTCGCAAACGCGCTTCAACAAATTCACTGCGATGCTGCAGTCACGAACTGTTCCCACGCCCTGATTTTTTTTTTTTTTGATTCTTCTCGTCGTCGGAGATGAGCAGAGCAAGTGGAGGTCGTGCTGGAGCAGGGGGACCACTACCACAGACATAAATACGATTGTGATCATTCCACTACCCATCAAGTCCAAAACGAGGACTCTACTATCCAAGAAGGGCTACACAGCTTCTTACATTCAGGTGCATGATAGCCAGCGAGTAGGCTGCTGGCGTGTGGCCGCGGTCGAGGGCTTGCGTGTACCAGAGGACCGCCTTTTGGAAGCTCTGGTCGGTGCCGACGCCCGTGAGGAAGACACTCGCCAGGTTAAACATGCCGTCAGCGGAACCACCAAAAGAACTCTCATTGAAGTGCTGGAACGCAAGTTTCACGTTCCGCTCCTGCTTCTCCGTACCATGGAAATAAATGTACCTGCAGATCATGATGAGGATCGAATCTTAAAGATGGAGATGCTGCGTTGTTCTTTCAGCCTCACCTCCGAAGCAAGCTGTTGTTGTTCAGTTTTCCAGGGAGGATCTCTAGCGGGTTTCATAAGTTGTAGGTCCAGCCGGCGAACATGAACAAAGTGGATGCTCATGTTGCTGGTGAAGCGAGTCCGCCACCGAAAGGTGAATCTGGCAGCTTTGCGCGAGCCCGAAGTGAACGGACGGAGAGCAGAGGCAGAAGATCTGAAACTGAAAATGCATTATGCATTTTCAACTACAACATGAAGAACATTCATCATAAGGAACAAGCAGTTCTAGGTACCCGAGCCCGTTCTGCCCGAGTGCGTCGCCCTCAATGGAGGCGGACACAAAGTGCTTGTGGGCGGCGTCCAGGTCCTTCTCGACGCCGAGACCCAGGGCGTACATGTAGCCCAGCAGCCCAAAGCTCCCCCCATGGTTCGCTTCCGCGGCGAGCTTCAGGTACTCCAGTGCCTTGCCGTAATTCTGCCGAAACCCGTCGATGCCGAGGAGATACCTGAGTCACGATGAGGAGTAGGAGATGAACATGAAGATGAACCGAGACCGCTACGAGGAGCGAGGGTACGGAGGACGATCGATGGTTTATTTCTTTCGTCCAGAGTAGTGGTCGTCCAGAAAAGTGGAACGAGAACAACAACTCCGCGAAGCGTGCTTCTGCGAGTGACGTAACTGGTCGCGAAACCAGCAGGGGACTACCTCGCAACCTCAAACGCGGGAATTCACAAGGGGTGTCGTGCGGTCACCAGTGCCCCCAGACCTCCCAGCACATCGGAAACTCAAGTGACTATGTAATATGCCTATGCACGAGCATCGGTACCTTTTCCCGATCGCTGCGGCCACAGCCGTATCTCCGCTACTTGCAATTTGTGTGAAGAGGTTGATCTCGCCTTCCGTCATCAGCTTTTTGTTTTTTTTGTGGTCCAGGTTCAGCCGGATCAGCTCGACGGCCTGCGGCATCCCCGAGGAGTAGATTTCCGTGATGCCCTTCGCCACCTCGATGTAGTTCAGCGCCGCCGTGGAGCAGATCTTGGGCACGTCGAAGCCCTCGCTGTGGCGGTAGCCCATCGCCATCAGCGCGCCCGCGTGACCGGCCGTCGAAGCAGCGTACAAGTACAAAATAGAAAGCGCCTCCTTGCGCGACTGCCGTGGCAGAGTAGAAGCTGCACTGTCGGTGTCGCCCCCGGTCGTTAGCTCGAGGGAAGAACCCTTCTCCTCCTCTTCCTCGGACGCGCTGTGGACCTGGAGGCATCATCAAGTTTCTTCACAGTCAATGCGAGTGATGTTGATGTAGCAGTAGTTGTGCGCCGCCGCCGCAAGAATGATCTTCAGGACCGAACAACAAGAGCAGCTTCAAGCACAACCACAAGCTTGTTGCTAGTATCATCTGTATACTATTTACAAAAGGTACCGCCCTCTGCAAGATTGCGTAGTGCGGGTCTTCTTCGAGAATGTTGGCGAAGAGAATCCCTAGATTGTACTGGGCGTCCTCGTTGCCCACGTTTGCGGCCTCCACAAAGTGCTCTACGGCGGCGGTGAAGTTTTTTTCGAACACCATCCCCGTCAGCATGAATTCGCCTATCTTGTTCACGCAGTACGGGTCGTAAATACTCTTTTGCAGCTTTGGTCGTCCGTGAGTGACAGTTGTTTGCGACTGCGGCTGCGCCGGGTCAGGTGCTTCTCGTCCCCCAGCTCCTTCACTATCACTAGTAGCGTCTTCCTCGTCCTCGCCCTCGCCAGGTATTATTTCGCGCGGCTGGTCGAAAGTGTACATGGTTTCGCCCATGACGTCCTGTTCGTCCACTTCACGTCGTGCGTGCGCTTTCGCATTTCCCGAGAACGCTACTAAGGAGTCGCGGTTAGCATCCCCTCTCGCGAGGATTTCGCGCAGGTTTTCCGGAATCTTTGCGCGGTCGCTGCACCGGTGAAACCACTTCCGGGCTGTCGAGAAGTCGCGCTTTGTCACGTAGCTCAGCGCGGTGCGGAGGATGGAAGAAAACCTGAAGACAGGAGGAACAGAGAAATTCAGACTCTTCGAACTCGAAGTAGTTACTATACCAATGCTAGCGAAGGAGAAGGACTCCACCTTGTTCGGAAGGGGTTGGAGTGACATCAACAAGCACCAGGTATGATCGGAAGATCGCACCTTCTTTGTTCCTCGGGTTGCTCTTCGGCTGCGAAGGGGTTTTTTTCGGCGGTTGGCGATATCTCCTCCGCGACGTCCGGCGGAACCAAGCCCCCGGCTGCGTCGTCGCCCATGAACGTAAAAGCGGGAAAGGACCAGCCAAGATACTGCCGCCCGACGTAGGCCATTCCGAACACACCGAGAAAAAAACATCCGAGCTTTGACAGAAGCCTCATCTTGGACGTGGTCGGTCTTCAGATACTCAAGCGGTGTCCTCGGTCTTGTGCAGTGCCGCGATTCCCCCTGTCCACCCACGTGCAACGCTTATTGCCTTGCTCGCTCTGTTCCGCCTTTGGCACAGCTTCAGCTGGTGCTTCTGAACGATGAAGATATTTTCAGCCTGTCTGCTACCGGCCCAATTTTCACCGCCCTCACCGATGCCACGCTGTCCTCCATTCTTCGTCGCGCGAGCGAAAGACCGACCCCGCTCCAGCATCCGGAAAAGCAAGAACCGTCATTCTCATTGTATAGTAACAATGGAATGAGACAAAAACCTAGACCTACGCAGGACCGTCGGTCTACATCGAGGCTTGAAGTAGAGAGCGGACTATTTTCTTTTTGCGTAAGCAAGTAGTAGATGTAGAAGGCGTGCAATAATAAAATATCATGCAGCTCCGGGTCCAAAAATAAGTTCTATATCGTGTGTAACTGACATAAACAAAGGTGAAAATGATAAAAGGATCAGCCGCATTTGCTCGTGGAACTTGATTTGAACTGAAAGGGGCAGGGGCTGCAATAGAAATGTATCAGACTTAGTACGTTGACGTTGTAATGCAGGTAGCTGTAAAGGTGAAGTTGAAGACACGATACCTCATGCATGATATCGATCCATATCGGGGTCGTTCAGGTTCGGTTCTTGTTTTTTAGAACTAGAAGCCTCCCGAAAATGAAACGTGACATTTTTTTGAGTTAGTTTGACGGCATGTTCTCGCGATAATCCATCGATAATCCATAGACCGGTGGTATGAACCAGGTCGGTGCAACAAGAGAGAGGCGTAGCTCCTCCAGCTCGAACCGCATGCTATTTCGACATTCACAATGAGCTTGAGCGACATCATCATGACGAGCATGATGATAGATTCATTGGTGGATCATCTTCCACGCAAGTAGTAGAAGCACAACGAACTAGATCCCGGCGAACGGCGGGATCCCGGCGAACCGCACGTGCTTCTTCTCGCTTCAAGAGCAGCTGCTGCAGCGGCTCCTCAACTGCCGATGATTGTAATTCATCTTCTTGCAACATGTGCATAAACTCCCTAGCCAGCATCGCCATCCAGTGTTCCTTCACAGAACACCAGCTGGTGGGTTGCGAAAGGGTCCGCAGCATCGTTTTTTTTGTCGTGGCCAGGACAAGGCCAAAATAATGCCAGTAGATTCAGGATACGTGAAGCGGTGATGGCCATGCTGAGCCCGGATATTGGTAGAAGTCCATCGCTTGGATGTGAAGAAAAAAACGACGAGCAGTTCATCTTCATCGTGTCCGAGTCCGTCGCGCCCCGGTGGCTGCGGGGGCACACCGTTTTCCTATTGTACAATTGCGAGTGCAAGCAAAGTAAAAAAAAAAAGAACTGGAGGTGGCATCGAAGGCAGGGTAAACCTAACTTCTACTTTTTGAAGAACTGTAAACTGTAAGTGAATGAAGTATAGCTGTTTTGTTGCTAAATTGTAGCTTTTTCTGAAGTTATTGTCAACTTGTGTCTCGTTCCTGCGCCAAGTTCTGAAATCTTTATCTGCGTTTACGTAGATACTCATACTCAAACTATAACTTGCTTCAAATAATTAAAAGGCAGAATCCTGTTTCCGCCGGGCAGCGCGACGCATTTGTCGACGTCATGTCTGCGATTTTTCGGACGGTCATGTCCTGCTTCCTGCCTCGCTCCCCACGGCCGAAGTCGGTCTGGTCCTTCTGAATAGGTTGAATGCGCTGCGAGGCCGCGCTTTCATCGAGAGCAGCCATGTTTTTTTCGACGACTCGCTGCCCTCCGACACGTCGCTGTTGCCTCGATCGAAGTTTTTCCCCCCTGCCTTGTTTCCGCGGTAGCTGCCCCTCCCACCACCTGCACTTCCATAATAAACAACATTAACATTTCGATTTCCTCCCTCCGCATCCTCCTGCTCTCCTTCCCCGCCTTCCCCGTGCTCGAAGATGGTCTTCGGAACGAATTTGTGCCTCGGAAAACCGGCGCTCTTGATGCGCGCCGGCTTCATCTTCGTGGCGGCTCTCTGATTCCCATCACCGACCACCACGTCTCCCGGCGCGAAGGTTCGGAGGGGCCGCAGCGGCGGCGGCTGGTTTTCGATCGCAACGATCCCGCTTCCGCCGTCTGCAGGGTGAACCAGCTCCATACCGATGGCCTTGCGCGCCGCGGCGTTCGAGTTGACTGGTGCCAGAGCGATCTGGTGCGGGGCGACCAGGCCAATACGCGGCGTCTTGCCGTCCGACTTGGCGACAACCTGCCAGCGCACCTTGATATTCATCGACGTCGCGGCGGCTGCGGCACCTCCTCTTGCAGCTTGCTGTTCCTCTTCGCCTCCATTTGATGCGGCAGAAGCAGCTCTGTCGATGCCGACAACCACGCCCTGCATGCCGGCGTCCACCTTGAAGGCGGAGAACTTGCTGTGCAGGGACTGCTGCTTCCCGAGCGTGTTCCACTTCATTTTTTCCGTTGCGTAAACCTGGTCGCGAACGCGCAGCATGTTGTTGCTGGTCGTACTTGTCGTGGCGAGGTTCTCGTGGGCGCTGCTGTTGCCCGTGACGAAAGCCCCCCTCGCACCTCCTGCTGCTCCTCCGTGACTATAAAGCGCGCCGCTGGACTTCGGTCGCTGTCGTTGCGTGAAGCTGTCCGCGGGACCTCCTCCGTTCGTCGTCGAGTCCACCGCGCCAAGGCCGATCATGTTGGAGAGATGATGTTGTCCGCCACCGTTCGCTGCCAGATCCTTTCCAATGAGACTTAGCGACACGGACGTCGACGCCGTTGAGAATGCGGGACTGGTCAGCGACGAGAGTGGGTGCAGCTCCTCGTCTGGACTCTGCGATTTCGTACTCACGGTGGACGACGGAGCACCTCCTCCTCCAGCACAAAAGGTTGATCCACACGTGAGCATGCTGACTGTTGCCTTCAGCTCGGAGAGCTCGTTTTCGACCAGTCGCCATGACTTCTCGAGGAAGCCGAACTGCTTCTCGAGACGGCCGAGACGAGCAGAAGTGGACGCGTGATCGGCCTTCAAAGTGGGCGGAATAGCACCGCCGGTCGGAGGTGGACGTGAAGGCAGTGAAAGAGGTTGGTTATGGTTTTCCTTTTCAACAGAAGCCTCTTGGAGCTGGAGATCCTGCAGAACGGAAGAAGGCGTTGGTGACGATTCCGCGCTCGCGGCCCCGCGCGCGGGGACGGTCATCCTCTTCGGTTCTGCAGCGGCTGCCTTTATTTTCTTTTGTGTCCTTATAATTCTCAGCGTTCTGCTGATAGCGGAGGCCGCTGCGCCAGTAATAAAAGACTCAGACCTAGACGACCACTGCCACACCCACGTCTACCAATCACGACAGCGTTGATGTGCACCATCAAGTCGTGTTTCTTTTTGTAACAACTGGAGCAGCTGACTCGGCTACGCCTGCTGGTACTGCTGCTCCTGCTGCCGTCCCTCTCATCGTTGGTGTTCAGTGAGCTGCTGGTCTTCGTCTTCCACTCGTGGTCACACTGTCGCTCTTTTTTTTCGCGATAAAACTTTGAATTCTTGAGCAGCCTATTTGGCGCCCGCGCTCCTCAATCACTGTCACCAGCTTACCTTTCCCTTCCTGCGGTTTAATGATAATGGATCAATCTTCGCCACCAACGCGTGCAGCTTTTCTTTGTCTCGTGGTCTTTTATTGGTCAATAAACTTGTACTTGCTCACAAGCCTTCTTTCATCTACGCCCTCGAATTGCAAATCTTGGTCTTTAGAATGAATCCTGCAAACAAATACAGCCGTAGCGGGCTGGTGCCGGAAAATCTTCGCGCTCGCATCCTAGATCCATGCATTGATATGAAGCAGCACCGTGACCACACTCCGAGAAAGAAACATAAATAAATGAAGTTCATCGATGAACTAAATGCATCATCCATGATGGCATGCATCTACATCAAAATTCCCCAGATTGCCTCTCGTCTACTTGTTTTGGAGCAGGGGAATGGGCAAGACGCAGTCTTGACCCACGCCCTGTGATTACGTGAAAGTGAATGTTCTCCAAATCTGTATCTACTGGAAGATGAAAACGGAGCATAGCAACAAATGCTAGTGCTGCAAGTCGTGCAAGGTAGATACAAACATGGTGGAGGTTCGGGTGCTGGTTCACAGGCCGCAACTAAAAAAAGTCTTTCCGCATCATGCAGTTGCAGTAGCAGTGCGGCCATCTCGTCACCGATCTGGACATACTAGTCTTCCTTGGTGCAGCTGCAGCATGAAGATCTCATCTGAAATGAAAATCTCGAGTAGAAGAGGACGCGGACCGGGACCTCGTGGTCTCGCGTTACTAGAAAGAATGTCATACCTCCATACCTACGCAATAAAGAACGCCGGAGGTCAAGACAACGACGACACAAGATACTAAAAATATATTTAAAAGAAGATGAAGATCTATTGATGTACACGAGGAAGCAGGCTCCTGTGCGCACCGACTTTGAATGAATGACGAATGAGAAGAACCTCCGCGGCCAGGCAGCCACGTGGGGAGGTTCATCATGATCGTGACGAAGAAAAATTCAACTTTCCCTTTACGTTGTACGTCGATATCAGTATTCACGCTTGAATTCTATTTCTAAAGAAATCCAGTGTTGGTTTTCAGCCTCCATGTCGTCTTCACGCTCCCATTCGGCACGACTGCAGGAGTTCTTGATACTTGCTGCACTCGCTGATTCCCTTCTCGTCAATGCATTGCTTCAGCCATTTGGACTCTTCCATGCACTTCGACGACGCGGCGGCAGCGGCGGAGGCGGGAGCCGGCGCTTCCTCTGTAAAGCATGTTGGATCGTCCTCGTCGATTCCGATTGGTCAAAGCAAGCTGGATAGCGATTCAAATAGGAATCTCGGAGCCCTCCTCGTCCCAAAAGCAGCAATCTCCATCATTTACATTTTCCACCGCATACTGAAGGCGAAGATGGCGGATGCATCTCAATCGGCCCGACAGAACGACAGGGGGCAGTGAGAATCAAAATCATACCAAGGGCAGAAAAAATGCAGGGATCTCCACCAGTAGTTTCCGGTAGAGTACCATGCTTGTGCACCACCTCGGTTTGTCTGGGTCCTAAGAGGGAATCGACGGCGCGGTTCGCGACCGACATCCCCACGCCAGTGGCCATGCCGCTTGCCATGGAGCCCATGAGCCCCGACATCATTCCCCCTCCCGGTGAGGGCGCAGCGGCAGCAGGCGCAGCAGGGACCGGCGCAGCAGCGACCGGAGCCGGAGGCGGCGGGGCTGCAGC
>RXOD01003940.1:0-35533 GCA_005223375.1 Amoebophrya sp. AT5.2 | reverse complement strand
CTGCGAACTCTCCGGCGAATGTTTCGGATGGCGGTGGGGTGCCGGCTGGCGCGGGCATCTTCGGCAAGATGGTGGATTTCGGGAACGAGGGCTGGCGGAAGAACAAGAAGTCCAAGAAGGACAAGAAGTCCGAGTCCAAGACTGGCGCTTTGAGTCCGGCCGCTCCGGCGGCGACAGCTGGGGCTCCGGCCGGGGAGTCGAAGGAAACTGTGGCGGAAGATGGTACTGGAGAAAACGGCGGCGGCACTGATGGGAAAGCGTTCGGGCCGTCGGCAGCGCAGCAGAAGGCGGATCTCGGCGCGCAGATCAAGGCGCTGCAGGCGCAGAAGAAGGCCGTCACGTCATCAATGAAGAAAGCCGGAGGTCGCGCCAGCAGCAAACAAAAGCTGCAGGATTTTGAACAAAACAACGACGTCGACGTCGCCGGCAACTTCCTCAGAAACAAGGAGGAGGAGCGCAAGAAGAAGGAGGAGCTGGACATGTTGCGGGCCCGGGAACAGTCCCTGCTGCAGAGCCAAAAACAGCCCACCACCACGCCGGGCGGCGCAAGCTCGAACGCTCCTCCTCCTCCGGCTGCTGCGGCCAACGTCGGCGGCGGAGACTTGTTTGCGTCGTTCCTGACCAGCCTGGGAGGGGAGACCATCTCCGCGGATTCCCCGACTTCGGGCCTGCTGGCGGCCAATCAAGCGAACCTGGCCCCGGCCCAGGACCAGCAGCGAAAGTCTTCCAAGCCTCGCAACTCGATCCAGGTCAACGATAGCGATGAGGAAAACGCGCTGCCCGCCAAGAAAAAGCAACGCAAGGGGTACAACCGGGACTACGAAAACGGACACCGTGTCGACGTGCTCCCGGACGGGGACCCGTGGAAAGCGGTGGAGGCGCGACAGGACCAGGACGCGACCTACAAGCCGGGTGACAAAGTGGCTTCGCTCAGCGATGGCGTCTCGAGCTCCAGTTCATCTGGAAGCAGCTCGAGTTCGTCGTCCAGCAACGGCCCGTGAGGTCGCAGGTAGATTCTTTTCTCGATGAATTCCAGTTGACTCTTCTAGTGCCACGACTGATGGCTGCGCCAGCCGTGGGGCTGCTCCATCATAAGCACGGAAAATAGTAGATGAGGACACTGACGAACCAGAAAGACAGCGGCTGCAATCTGAAGCAGTTTCGTTCGATGTAGTGAGCGCGAGACTCTCCTATCGCTTCGTCATGTTCTATTTTCGAAAACCTCTTGCGAGCGACGATATCCTCCCAGGCACCACTTAACAGAAACAACACGAAGTACTTCGATGAGATTAGTCGGCTGTGCGGAAATTCTACCGATTTCGTTGAATCACTATACCGCTGGAGTTTACATCATTAAGTTTATGCCCGTCCATTCGTAGCGACTTTATCCGAATTGAAAAAATAACTTTTGAACCAAAGACGATTTCGAGGATCGTACCGCAGCAAGCTCGCGCTCCTTCTTCCGCCGCGGGCGTGAAGAACAGGACCGAGCACGATACAACGATAGCAGTTATTGTACGTACCGACACTAAGCAAGGGAGTTTCTTCGTGGGGAAAAGTATTACAAAGCAGTACTTGCAATGCCTCTGTACTTCGTGAACATGGGACGCAGCAGCTTTACTGATGACAGTCGGCAAAGGTTGGCGCCCCCCTAGAGACGTATCTTCCAAAGACCGACCGCATATAATCGGGCAAAGTTAAACGCAGCCACATGCTAGAAGATAAGTTTGCCATTGAAAAAATTGACGCTCTTCGGCATTGCTTTCATTCGCAGAACCGCTCGGCGGAAGAGGTTGGCTTCGTCTCGGTTTCCGTTTGTTGGTGGTTTTTTGTGGGTTGAGAGAAGGAACGATAGCCAATTTCGTCAGCGACGCCACCCCCTGGCACTTCCACAACTACCAGACCGAAAACCCCGACTACGGTGCTCGCCCGCTTTTACGTCTTCACTCAATCACAGGAGCAGCGAAATATCTAGAAAAATATAATAGAAAAGAACTCAGCGAGACCATGGCTGACGATCCTGGTCGTCAGCCGGGCAGCAACATGGAGAATCCCCGCACCGTGTGGAAGCCCAAGGTCATCTCCGACCCGGGGCTTCAGGTGGAAACATTCGCCGGCCAGCCCTACTTCCGCGCTCCATACTACTACCTCGCGCTGCCGAGCGAGAAGATCATGATCATGCACATGCAGAAGGACATGGGGACTGTCCTCGACGCCCGCGGGTCCACGCTCCGGACGAACGCCAGCAGATTCATGATTGCGGTGCCAGAATTTAACCCCAAAACGCGCCTCATCGTCCGTTCCCTCCACAAGCTGAAGGTCGTGACGGACTGCGACTCCCCGGGCGACTTCATCTGCGACAATAGCGACCTCGAGGGCTTCGATCTGATCACGCCGAAAGGGCTGATGATACTGTTTCGGGCGAAGATCGACAGACTGAAGTACGATAAGAACAAAATGGCCGCGCCAGCCATGGCCGGCGTTTGCGGGCAGCTGTTTGAGCGGCTTTTCGACGAGATGGGGGAGAAGGGCAAGCAGGTCGTCCTGGACTCCACGCACGGCATTAAATTCGGATCGTACGTCACCAGGAACAACTTGAGCTCGATCATCATGCGCGGCTGGCTGAAGGCGGATGCCGTCGCCGGTACTTATTTTTTTCGATTGCGATAGTGCTAGCAGATGTGTTTAGATGAAGTCAGCACTTTGCGGCTCGATCATGTGTTTCATTTGGCAGACCTGGCGGGCTTCTGATTGAGCCCCTAGCTCGGAAGCAGAAGAAAAGAAATACAAGCTTGGGTCAGAAAAAAAAGTACGAGTTTAGGTCAGAGTTTGGATCCGGCGAACGAAAAACCAGACTCGCACTTTTTTCGCGGAGATACTTGGCGACGAAGTGGCTCCGCGATTCTGGTTGCTTTCGTACGACGACGAAATGTAATTGAGGGCCTTGGTCTGGTTTCCGTGCGAGGTTCACGGAAGTGTTCTCGCGTGACGAAGCCAAACTTTGACCCTCACTCGCATTTTCCCGGGCGTAGATTTTTCGAAGCCGTAGGCGGCCAGGCTGCGCGCGCGATGGGCATATCAGCGCTCCGCGCGTGTGAATTTCACGGGCGGAAAAATCGGCACTGAATCCGCGGTCCGCAATTGAGCAGGAAAGCAAGGGCATCCGTATGGAGGTACTACTGCTGACGATTCTGCGGCCGAAGCAAGATGTCTCAGTTCGCATCGAAGCACTAGTACCCTGCGGAGCCACGACTCCACTCCGGACCGGCGCCCAACTGGTACCCAAGCCCGCGGGGCCGCTCCTGCTTTCGACAGCTGGGCGCTGCAGAGCTGCGCGCGTATGTCGGTCACGAAGGAAGAGCGCTGTCCGCGTGCGCAGCTTTCAGTAAATACCTCCCACATTAAGGCTTTTCGCACTGACGGGAGATTGTTGTGGGGGGCCTTACGGTCTGGTCGTACCAGAGACGACGCGCCGATAGTGCGAAAACGGTGAACGTGTAGAAATGTGAGCTCGGAAAAGTGTGAGTCTGGTTTCTTGCGCAGATCTTGCGCAGCGACCTCTTTTTATGTCGTTTTCGAACAGATCACGCAGAACCCAGACTCACACTTCTCAAACCCGCGGACGTCCGCAATTTCATGACATTCAAAAGTTTTGCAAGAACTTAGGAGAATGTCGCGGCCTTTTGTGCGCCAGCCGTCGCGAATCTGAAGTCAGGCCGCGCCTCCATTGACACGCCACCCCACAGCGTGTCTCTTCGTCTGCTCGGCAGCCTCAGGCGTCTCCCTCATCTTTTGCGTGTGATGTTTCACTTTGCGCCTCTAAATTCTGCGTCATTTGACCTCTGCGAAGCTGCTGCTGTCCCGCTCCCGCTGCCCACGCGAGAAAGCCGTCGGCATTCTAATCGAGCTCGTTGGGGAGTGGTCATGCACTGCGGCGGTCGCAAAAGTGTGAGTCTGGAATTTGAATCCAGGACTCGACTTGGTCTGGGTAGTTGGTTTTCGTCTAGTGAAAAAAATCATTTTGGTCTACTCAGACCAGACGCCGAAAAGTGACTCAAAAATGCTGACCATAAGGAAATCACTAAGGAAATCATAAGAAAAGTGCGAGTTTGGTTTCGTCACGGTATACCGCGGACTACTTCGACAGACTACTTCGCCAGACAATCTGAAATGTAAGTTTGGTTTTTGATCTCGTCAGAAAGCCAGACTCTGACCCAGACTTGCATTTTATTTATCTTCTTGCGTTCTTCTTCAGGTAACGAGAACGGCTTCCCCGGTCGCGCGCTTTTCCGTGTGTGGTTTCAGTACAGCTTGGACTGGATGGGGGTCTTGCCGGTGATGGTCAAGCTGTGCCTCCAAGGACATGTGGGAAAGCACTTCGCGAATGAGAGCCGTGCTCTTGTTTTTTCTTGCTCGATTAGTGTCGTTGTAGCAAGTACAAACTCAGAAGGTAGAATCATGGCGCCCGCCCCGAGCACCAACTCGCGGCAGAAAAAAGCTCTGACTTCCACTTATATTTTTTCCCCCCGTACAAAAGCAACTCACAACCTTCCGCCAGGTGAATATCACGTCGCGAAGGAGTTGCCGAGCACCGGTTTTCAGCCCGCGAAGGTGGGCTCCAACAGCACGAACCCGCCCGAGCCCATGTCCAGGTCGCCGGGTCCGTTCGGGGACAAAAAAAAAGCAGGCCGGCCAGCGTCCTCGTATCAGTCTAAAATCTCCGTTCTCAACGACCCCTACGCGACACCCCAGTCGCAGTGTTTCGCGCGGATGTGGCTGTGCTACGGACACTACCTCACGCTGAAGGGATTGAAGATCCTCAACATGTGGGACTTGACGTCCCCCGTCGGCTTCTCCACGGACGACCGCAATTTCTCTGGCCGCGAGACCGCCGGCTGCCGCATTCGCGGAAAATTCATCGACAGGCCCATCTGCCCCGGGCCGCCGATCCCGATTACGATTTCGCTGCCACCCTTGCAGTACCCGCGCGTGAATGCGCGGGAGATCGAGGACGCGACTCGGCGCATGGCGGCTTTCCGTGTGGATAAAGACGCCGAGCAGCAGTTTTCCGCATCCGCAAAGTGTGCGGCGTTGATTAAGTCTGCCTCGAGAATGTTCTCAGGGATGCCGCTCGGACTGCGCCGCCGCCTCCTGCACACCAGCGACACGGGAAGTGTGCGACGCGGAGTGCCCTGCTACCTCATGACTGGGGGATACCCTTGTCTCGCCTTCTTCGACGGGCCGCGCATCTTCTCCAACGCCATGCGGCACATCGCGACAAAGTATCTGCCGCAGCATTTCGGGCGGTTTCTTTCGACGCGGTCTACGGCAGGAAAATCCCAAAGCTGCAAGGTCGGCAACATTTTGATGCGGTTCTGCGAGTTGAGCGACCAAGTGCTCGTAGACGCGATTGCCGACGACGTCGAGAATCTGGCGGCCGAGGTCGGCGCAAATCCCAACGATCCAGAGGAGGCGGCGCAGAAGTTTCGGGAGCGTTGCCGGAGTACGACCACCGACATCTGCCAGGTCAACAGCAAAAGACTCGCCAAGTACAACTACGGGTGTATGCACCTCTTCGAGTGCTTCACCACACACCAAACGGCGTGGCGAGTCATTGAAATCAAGGAAGCCGGCAAGTTCATCTCGAGGCTCCAGGCGCGGGTCGAGGTGGTGGAGAGGGAGGAAACGAAATACAAACTGATGCAGCTGAACCAGGAGGACTTGGATGCTTTGCAACGGGTTTTGCTGAACGACTCCGCGAGTGCGCAGATTGGTACGGCAAATAATAAAACCTTTGAAGCATACTTCACGTGATAGCTATTTTCGCAGGTCAAAAATACTACAAACCAATGGCATTGCATTTGAGTCATGCGATTTGTAAAATTTGAATCGTACTTCGCTGGATCGTAGAGATGGTAGTTACTATCGCGCTCATCCGCTGACTTCTTCCCAGGTGACCTCGGCGCGAAGTTGATGGGCCCTGGCGAAGAAGAATCGGATGACGAAGGTGCTGACGCAGTGCAGGGCGGAAACGAAGGTGAAGCGCAAGGAGAGCAGCCGGACGCCGGGCAGGACGCTGGCGGACTTGGGGAAGACGAACAAGGGGCGGAGGGGGGTGAAACTGGGGCGGGGAACAATTTTTTCGAAGGTGCAAAGATTACGACCAAGGGGCGCAAGAAGAAGGGGACGACGGATCGAGCGGAATTGTTCCTGAAAGAGGACGAGAAAAAGCTGTGTCGGTGCATGCGCCAGTTGTTTTCGTCGCCAGACAGCCGCGCGAGGATCTTCATCTACCACCACATCACAAGCCCGATTCTTTTTGGCCACGCGCTCCAAATCGGTCTGGATTTCACGGGCATTCTTGCGAGAGGAATGAACTTCAGCCTGCCGATTGTGGTCGTCTCGGAAGTGTGCGAGAGGTTCCGCCGGCCGATTCCAGAAGCGACGCGCTCGATGGCCGAGTTTACTCCGAGTTTCGCGCTGCATTTCGGCAAGTGCGCTCTCGACACGATCGCCGCGGCCGTGACTGTCGCTCTGGAGGGTATGTCGCAACGCCAGCGCCTGTTGATGTATGGGTGCAACCCGGAGCGCGACAACTCAATCAAGAGCGCGCTCGAGAATTGGCAGGAGTTCGACCAGAGCTTGCAGTGGATTTTGCGAGCGCCGGAGACCTTCACGTCCTGCCCCGAGCTTTTCGGAACGAAGGACGGCGTTTTCAAGAGCGTCTACTGCATCGACATTAAGGAAGGCAACGACCCGACGCCGGGTTCGAAATACCCGGACGTGATCGAGTCAGGTATCGGCTTCAAAAAGACCTTCCGCAGGTCGTGCGTCGAATACGGACTCGGGATCGCAGACGCCAGCAGAGAGATGTGCCAGAGATCAGCGACCTACAAGCCGGCGGCGACGTTCGCGGCCTTTCTGCTGTACCAGCCGGATTATCTCATCACGAACGAGATGCTGCAGCTGCTGCGCGATGGAGAGACGGCGAAGTTCAAAGATGAGGCGCAGGAGCTGATCGAGCACCGGGCGCCAAGTACTCGCGACATCGAGGCCGGGGGAGCTTCTTACACGAGGGCTACCAGGAAGGCGAACGCCTCGGGCTCGATGAAGGAGGTTACCTCCTTCGATGAGCCAAACCTTTTCTATTTAAGATTTCCGAACTCGCCTATCCTGGCTCAATATTTTTAAACCATACTTCAAATAGTCCCGACGCTGCCGGTCATTCGTTTAATTTTTGCGAAATTTTCACCGCGACATATTTCCCCCTCACTCCGCTCAGACGATGCCGTGGCACCTCGCCCAGACCACGAACCCGGAGTGGATTCCTTGGCAGAACCCGCAACAGCCCGAGGACATGAAGCTGTACGACGTGAACGGCCTGGACAGTGCGGGCAAGTCGTGTTTCGGTCGGCGTTTCGCCACCAAAGGCATCACCAACAGCTTCAGCGAGCTGGATGGGCGCGTGCCCACCGGCATGTCGACGGAGGAATACCGGCGGCAGTTCTGGGAGATCCGACGACTGGAAGACTTCATGCCGCTGGTCCCGCCCGGCCGCGTGGACGAGTGGGCAATGAAGTGGATGGAGGAGGTTGATAAGAAATTCGGAGACGACAACGATGCGAAAGAGGACGCCCTGGTCACAGCCTACGACGAGTTCGTGGCGGCCCACAAGAGCGCGCCGATAGTCGCGCCGCAGGTGATTCGGAAGGGCTTGGAGGAGGTGCTCAAGGTTGACAAGGACGACACGGGGTTGACGCCGGAGTCGTTGAACGAGTTGGCCACCAAAAAGTATAATCCCGAGCACCGCCCGAAGACGGTTGTCGCGGAGCACATTGCCTACGAGTACCGCGTCGAGTTTCTGTCGCATTGCCCGCAATTCCAGCATCAGCCGGAGATGGGAAAAACGCATTGCGACCTGCTGGTCGGCGCACATCAGCGAATGGCCTGCGTCTCGAAGCCCTTCGTCCTCCGGGTCAAACCGTGGGTCGGGTGTGAGCGGTGCTTCGTCGTCACGCACATCTGGAAGAACATGCAGGTCCTGGTCTTGCTCGAGCTTTCTCCGATCGAGTGGAACACCGACCGCCTGACCAAGGACGGCAAGTTGCGCCACAAACCCGCGGCTGCGGGCAAATCTACAGCTGCAGCGGGGATCGGTCCAACCATGGGGGTTGCGGAGCCAGCTTCTGAAGACGCTGGCGGTACTCAGGCTTAGTCTAGGCTGTGCCACGAATATCATCCATGAAGTCGAGATATGGTGTTGATTTCGTTAGATCATCAAATAACAGCGCGTAGCATCTTTAACCCCACCCAAAACCAACCATCAGACCTGGACTGGGAGACCGACCTGAACCACAAGGAGCGCGAAATGGGCCGCACGAGTTTCGTGGAAAAGGACGCCGACGATCTGTGCTTCACGTTCCACAGCGGGCCGGAAAGCTGTCGGCTGCCGATCCAATTGGACGCCGGGCACAGTGCTCCGAGCAAATTCAAGTTCATGCTGTGCCTTTCGCAAAGCATGTCCCACTACTCCAACGACGACGTGTACTCCCTGGACATTTGCCCGACGGCGACGTTCGAGCTAACGGGCCAGCGGTGCGTGACCATTCGGCTGCACAACATGCGAGATCCGTCTTCATCGTGTTCAACCCTCGAAATGGCGACGCGTATGGGATTCGGGACGCTGAACAGGTGGTCACTGGTGAGTGCGAGTAGTGGGCTGGCAGAGTGCAAGAAAATCGTTGTGCACCTGATTGAGCAGAGCCCGCATTTGTTGGACACGCTCACGAACTTCTTTCGTGCGGACGACGCGGACCCGTGGAACCTGGAACGAAAGCGCCGCGAGTACAAAAACGCCGTCGACGCGGACACCCTGGAGGAACAGGGATTCTTTGACTCGCCTGCCGCGGAGCCGGAGGCGCCGGCGGAGAAAGATCTTTCTCCTATAGCGGAAGAGCCGGCAGAGGAGAAGCCGACCGACGAGTTTGGCTACGACCCGGAGACCAGCAAGTTCAAGTACTACGAGGTTTTCGACGTCGACGTGACGCCGTGGGGTAGCAAGCCGGAGCATTGGGATTCGCGTCAACAGAAACTCCGCGACCCTGTGCTGTTGAAGCTGCCCCACTACCTCAGCGCCCGAGGGGTGTTGTCTCCGCGTCAGACTTCAACACGTAAGGTCGACCCGCAGCCGGCGGCGACAGACGCGAACCTCGACGAGGAAATGCCGGACGCTTTCGCCGACGAGCCGATGCCGGACGCGGATCAGCAGCCCAACCCCGCTGGCGTAAACGACACGGAGGACGCGGAGGAAAAGCTGGGAGCGGACGAGGAAGAGCTACTGAATGTGGAGGAGGAGCAGGAGAAGGGTACCAAGGTCGTGGATGGAAAGACGTACGTCACTGAGGAGGTCTGCGCAAAGGAGGTGCGGAATGTGAAGATGGGCGCCCGGATGTGGATGGAGATCCTGACGGTCCTGCAAACAGGATCCATCGACGAGGCGATCAGTGACCTAATCACAAAGGATTTCTACCCCACGATCGCGAAGAAGAAGAAGGCGAAACAGAAATGCGACGACGAGGAAGGCGAGCTCTTGGCGACGTGCCGGATGACGTGCCAGAACTTTTTGTTCACGCTGCAACATTTGGGAGCGAAACGCCTCGGAGAACCGAAGAAAAAACCAGGAAAGGGCCCCCACGAAGATGACTTGTTGGGTGACGAGAACGAAAGGGACGAGCACGGCAAAGCGTCTGCGGCGGCCGTGAAGAAGAGTTTGAAGGCGGCGCACGCGCTGGCGGGGGACGCAAGTTACTTCTTTCCGCTGGTGAAACCGGGAGTCGAGCAGCAGCCGGAGGAGATCGACGCACTTTTCTCTTCACCCTCTTGGAGTTTCTACTTGACGACCCAGCCAGTCATTATTTGAACAAATTCGCGTCACGCAATCCCAGCCGCTCCGCGGTGGTGTTGTTCCTTCGTATTGTTTCGCTCCGCCATCAAACACAAATCATGCCAGGAGGAGTTCCTGGCCAACGAGTTTTGCGAGATGGAGGACGAGCATGAGGGAGACCCGAACCGGGGCCAGTACTTGGAGGAGGACAAGGAAAAGGAGCAGGCCCTGCTGCAGGAGTTGACGACGAAGTACGTGGAGGAGGCCACCATCAAGGAAGCGAAGGCCTACGATAGCGCGCGGGACTTGTTCGAAATGCACCCGGACATCGACGTGCTCGAGCTTCAGGCGGCTGAAAATCTGAAGAAGTTCTGGCTCAAGTGTCGCAAGTGCAAGAAGAAGGTCTGCTACTACACCCGGCACTACTTAGGCCCCTCGGGCCCCATGGCGAAGTGCTACCACCCAACCGATAAAAGCAAGAAGTTCACGCGATCCCTCGGCCCGCACAGCCACTTCTGTCGCCCCGGATTTCAAGACTCCACACACATCCGTTGCATGTGCGGCGTCCACAAGGACGGCTTGGTGTACACGACGGAGGAATGTGAGGAAGTTGCCCCGGCAGACCATCTGTGGAGGTGCGCCGAGGTGTTCATGGAGTTGTCGGCGCGGTGCGACCACTGGGTGTGCGACTGCGCGCCGCCGGTGAACCCGAAAGACCTGATGGGAATGAAACCCAGTCAGACGCTTGGAAAAAGAAGCGCGGTACACAAAATGAAAAGCAAGTCCGCGAAAGCAGTGAAAAAGCCGGAAGCAATGAAAAAATCCGCGAAGAAGTGAATCGAAAAAATTGATAATCATGGATCTCCAAACTCGGTGTCTGATTCGAAAAAGAAATGTTTTGGGAAACTATAGATATGTTGAGGATCAAATGACGGCGATACGATCAGCAATTTTACGCCTACAAATCAGAGAAAGATCGCAACACAAGACGAAAGCTTTTAGATTTTAAATAAATCCAGATGAAACTGTAGTACAACCGAAGGCACCGATAAAAGAAGTACGTCGTTGGGTCACGTCAATCATTAGAATTGCACAGACATACCGATAGCAGGACGGACATCGAACGCAAGCGCTTTTTTACATGTGGGGGCCACCATGAGTGCCTGGGAACCGTGATCGACATAGCGCAAAAGCGCATCCCAGGAGCCATGGCGTTCTGTGCAGTATCTTCGAAGTGTAGCTCTTGAACCGTCTTCGGCGAATGTCTCCGAGCAGTACTCTGCTAGCGATCTGGCGGCTTCCTTTTTCCTCGTGATATTGTCCGTAGAAATGGCGCGAGGTCCTTCTGTGGGTGTCTCAACGCAATGTCTCGTCGAATGCGCCGGACTCGAAGCGAGCCGGAAAAGTATGAATGCAGCCGCGCAATAATATTGATTTACGTGGGTTCGTGTGCGCGAGTTCTGTCGCCATTCTTGCTGGTCGAATAATTTTGCGCAGCTGTCGGTCCACGTTCTGCGCCGCAGTCTATCGGGGAACTGCTATTTATAACTTGTGCGTCGTTTGTGGGTATTCCTGACACCAGTGGTCTCGCGTGACGAAACCAAACTCTGACCCTCCGTCACTATTTTTTGTCGCTCTAATATATGATGACGAAGGACAAAGGTGGTTGACTTAGTTCTTGTGGAGCGATTTTTTGAATAGACATGGTTGTTGTATTAAAACCCTAGGTCGTAGGAATACCAACCGCTCTAATATACACAGTCCTAACTACTGCAGTCGCAGCTTTCGCGGATGCTCTAATTCATATTTTCGATGTCGAGAACAACCAGAACGACGACTCCTGTTGTCGCTTTGCTCGCATTCATGCGATAAATTAAACTGCGCAAAATTCGCGCAAACGCATCCAATTTAATTTTTAGAGAGTACCAGCAGAACCTGAGCCAGAGGCAAGTGGAAGTGCAGTTGCTGTTTCCGGTCCGTTCGCGGCCGCGCCAGTGCTGCGTTGCAAATCAGGAGTCTGCCCTTGCACGGTGGCTCGTACTATTTGATCTATGCATTGTAAAACTGCACACCTTACATTCAGTACTACACCTGCTTTGTTTTTTCCGTTAGAGAATTTCCTAAACAAGCCCACAATTTCCATTGCTAAAGCGGGATGAAGTTCACCTATTTTTATTGTGCTGATTCCGAAGCAGAATCCGTGCGCACGCCAACAGCAGGAGCTGCTGTGTTTATTGTGTTCAAGGGATTCGTCCGTGATGTCACGACCGTAAGAATCACGGGCGGATAGAGTGAGAGGGGAGCGCTTTTCCAAAAAGGACGATGACGGGCTTCTTGTCCCAGAAGGTGAAGGAGGACAGGCTCTTGCCCGAAACAACTTTTACTTTTATTCTGGTTTCAGAAAACGAAAAGTAGGTAGTGGTCGCGCAGATGAAGTGGCTTGTTCCGCAAACTAACAAAGTATGTTGAGCTGCACATTCAACATCTATTAAACTTGACTAACGGTGTGTTGTAGAATAGATAAGGGAGCAGATGACAAGAAAGAGCGCTGAGAGCAGGGATGCCTTACGGTCGCGAGTACGAGGTTCGCGGGCGTGGTGTGTGTCTCTGCCGCGGGAGGGTCTGCTCGCCCCGGGTTTCGCTGCCCACCGTCCACCTTCCCTCGGACTGCCAGCAGCAGTGCGACGCACAGCCCGGTTGTTTCGCGTGGATGACAAGTAGTAGCTGTCGTCTCTTCCTCGATGTGCCTGACGCCGCGGAGCACCGCTTCGCACAACTCCAGCGGGCGATCGACGCAGAATCCGCGATCGGAACGTTGGGGGATCTCGGATGGGCACTCGCGTGGCGAAACTTCGACTGCAATGTGCTGAAGAGTACTGGTTTTATTTCTTTGTGATACTCACACTAGAACGTAGATAAGTTAGCTGCACCAGCAGATCCAGATCCAGAAAGATGTTTGCATGCAACGAACAGCTGTTCGTTTTCCTCCCCCTTCTCCTGTATATCTCGAGACATAAATCAATGATTTAAGTACGATAAATTCGTTGTCGTTCCGTCCATCAAATCGTCCATGCACCTGCAGTGCAGCAGCTGCTGTACTTAACTTTACTTCTTCAGCTTAAGGAATCAATAATATTAAAATCGTCAATTAGTTCTAGTACTACTTCAACTTCGCAAAAGTATGATCGTTCCGTACAACTTCTTCTACTTTGTCTCGCACCACTACCCCTTCTTCAGTCTCCGCCACGCCAATGATCTCCGTGAGGACCAGCGACGCTCAGCAGCCGACAAGCACCAGCGCGAACAATCTCCAGAACTGCACTGGCACTTGGATGGAGTGGACTGACTGCGACGGCAGCGTTTCAATCCGTTCGCGCGCCTATTTCTCCGCGACGATGTCGTCGAGCGCCCAGTCGAGGCCAGGAGCAATCGCCGGGGGCGCGCGTCACGACGCCGAGGAGATGCGCGTCGGGGAGCCGTCGACCTATCGCGGTCGCAGCGCGGACGAACGCGCCGCCGCAAGCGGGGCGTGTCCGTTGCCCGACGGTTTTGTCCAGTTCGGTGAGCCTTGCGCGGTGGACTGCCTCGGGCGCTTCGGTCCTTGGAGCGGGTGTCAGGCGCTGATGAAGGGCCGCTCCTCTGGGGGCCACCCTTCATCTGTTTTCCAAGCGATCGGCATCGGAGAAGCCACATCCTCGTCAAAGCGGACGCGGGTGTACTACCAGCAGGTTCCGGCGACAAACGGGGGCGCTGCGTGTCCGCATCCGCACAAATACGTGCAGGAGAAAGCGTATGCGGACAATGGGCACTGTGACACGGAACCGTGGATCGCGGACAACGAGTGGGCAGTGGTGCTGCCGTGTGTGTTTCTCGTGGCGTACCTCGTGCGGCGACTGCGGTGCTGCAGCAGGCTAGGCACAGCTTTGAAGAAGGCGAACGAGATAAAATTTTCGACGACCGCGCCGTTGAGTGCGGACGTCGGCGCTCGTACTACAAATAGTGGGGCCTTCCGGATAGACGACGTCGACGTCGAGTGCGGCTACAACGACGATGCAGAGAAGATGACGAGCGACACGCAGGGCACGGGACGACACAAGAACTTCGGCCATTCGAAGGGGAAACAAACAAAACCTCGAGCGGACTCGTCGTCGTCCGACAGCAAGGACTGGGTAGCAACTACCACAGCTCCAGCTTCACCGACGTCCTCGAGCCGGTCAAACCTTCACCCTGCTCCCCCATCGCCGTCTTCATCACTCTATTCCGACGGTGGCGGTCGATATGGCAGTGTCCTCCAGTTTTCTCCAGATTCAAACACTTTTTATGGGCGTGCTGGAGGACGCCGAGGGGACGTCGACGAGGAGAGCATACAAGAAGTGAACCCACCGAGGAAACTCAAGCAGCTGGAGCTGCCAATGCCTAAACCGAAGGCGAAGCCGCGCCAGAGTGCTGGAACGCGAAGAATCGCTCCAGAGGAAGCTGAGCATCGTGATTCAGATGGCAGCCGCGGACAAGGTTCCGGCGCGTTCGCACGCGGACATATTCCTACAAAATCCACGGCTCCTGCTCCTGGACCGGTCTGCGACGGCATATGAAATGGAGCTGTGACGAGCCGCCCCCCCGGCAGTGCTGTTGCACGCTTTTGCGGCTTGCAGCCATAGTCTCACAAAAATTGTTTTTGCCACGGACTCGGACTAGTACTTTAGGTATAATAAGCCAGATTTTGGTGCTGCAGCTGCTCATGAAAATAAACTGATTTTGATGTTTCTGGTGCACAAGCAAATGCTTAAGTTCTCTGGCGAGATGCGTGTCGTGAACGCGACTTTTGCGAACTTTACTAAAACGAATGGTGGACAACATCGATCGGACAAGCTTGGAAAGACGCAGCCGGATCGTCATCGTGTGCGACCCTACTATATTAATTAGCGCAAATAACGGCTAGTACGGCACAAGGAGCAGACATCGCTGTGTGTCGTGAACTTCCTGAAGATGAACGAAGCACGTTTACATCTTCGTGTCGTCCTCGGAAGAGATCCATATTTTTAGATGATCACTCTCAGTCGTGGTCGTGGACGCAAGTCCGCGCCTCGTTTTTATCGCTGCTTCGTTCGCGTGCTTGATACGTCCTCGTCGCCAGGCAATCCGTCGAAAAAGTGGAGACAGCGTAGAAGATGATGACGAGAATCGGTGAAGGGATGACTCGTGTTATAAAATGTTTGGTGGGCGGCCCTGCGAATGATCGTGTGGGGACGAGATGGATTGCCACCGGCTCCATCGTCTATTTTGAAGATGCTTGATGTAGTACCTGTTCCCAGAACCATCATGTCACTCTTCCCGCGCCTCGGGGGCCTCTGCTTCGCTCTGGTTGCTGTGCCAGCTGTTGTCTTTCCGGGGGTTTATGCAGCCTTATCGCCAGGATCGGGTGCTTCTGCGGCAGCGTCCTCCGCACCACCGGGATCGTCCTCCGAACACGCATGGAAGCGGCAGCCAGGGGACGAGAATCACGTCGCTCAAGAATGGTCTGTGTTCACACCGCCGGAAGTCCCGACGGATCTGCCAGCCCCGGCAGCGCAGCAACAGACTAACCAGATCCCTCCCCGCCTTCTGCGAGCCTTCGGCGATTTGACGATTGGCAGCAGGAGCGCACAGCGAGCTGCGGGCGCGCGGCAGCCTGCTACACAGGGAACGGGTGGCGGGCCGCTTCCTGCGCCCGACGCTGCTGCACGTGCGGCTTTCGGTGGGCTTCCTGCTTCCATGCTTCCACCGGCTGTCGCGAGGTCTCCGCTGCTCTCGTCCTCCGTCGCGCCAGACCTCCGAAGCGTCGGCGCTCCCGTGCGTCATCTGATGCCACATCAACACCGCGATAAAATTCAATCGAGACCCCGACGGCCGCTGCGTGCGTCGGAGCTGCGGTTTTTTTACGCGCTGCGATGGATGGACTACGACGGTGAGCGTGCGCTTCCAGACGTTCTCGAGTGTAAGATCTGTTTAAACACGATCAGGGCCGATGATTCGCGTTGTGGTCCACCTGGCACAGAGGTGCTGGGAGAGGAGCAAGACGCTGCTGCCGCTCCGCATCTTGTTCGTATTAGTTCCGATGGCGGTGGCGGTCGTGGCCGCCAGCGACGGGGATTCCGGGAAGGACGTCGAGGCACACCAAGGGGACCTTCTGTACAAGATCAAGAAGGTGGAGCAACGGAGGGACGCACGCAGCAGTCTCCCACACGATCGTGGGTGGAGCCGTCGCGGCCGAACGTTTACCCATGTGGGCACTGGATGTGCACCCAGTGCGCGAATTCCTACGAGTCGCTGGGAAACGGCCAGCGCCGCGGGTGCGCCTTCTGCCGCACTGCGACGCAGAGGGAAAATCTGCCCAATCTACTGGATTGCAGAGATTTCCTGCGCATCGAGGAGCTGATGGGGGCAGACGACATCTGGGGAGAGCTGCGCGAAAGCAGCGGCGCGGAAGAAGGACGAGGTGGTAAGAATGGACTTAAGTACTTTAGTAGTCAGCGGGGGCGGCGCCTCCTAAAACTAAATTTGTTTGTTCTAATATGGTAGGTCGTGGATCTAGGTCTACTCTACATCTACTGTTCCATTTCATCGTCCGAAGGAACGAATTACAATATATAAACGAATTACGGCTCGGAGTCGGAACGAATTACAATAAATACGGCCACCTTGTTGCTTGACCTTGTTCACAGGAGCGTCGTGGCCACCCGCGCAGCAGCCGTTTCTGACTTTTCCCGAAGTGCAGGCTAGCCGCGAATTATGTCCGCGGCGCATGGTGCTTAACAGAGTGACTATAGTAGAAGTAGACGCGCTACTGGCACTCTTCCTGCGTTGCGACGAGGGCCCCGTAGCCTGCCGCAGGCTGCGTGTCCGTCCAGATGACCGGAAGCAGCTGTGGGGAGTTCTGCAGGACCACGTGGACGAAATGTTCCACGAGTGGGAGAGTCGGGGACCCGCCGCGGCAACACATCGGAGTATCTCCGCCGCGACAAGGACGGCAACGAGGAGCGACGATCCGTTTTTCGTCTCCTCGGATCGTACGGAGGTACAACAATCCGCGGGGGACCGCACTACAACCCACGACCACGATTCATCTCCTTCGTCCTACTACGCCAATGCTAGTAGGAGCGGCATGAGCACCAGTTCAGGTGTACGCGCACGGCCAGAGCATCCTGCAGACCACAGCCTTCCAACTGCTTCTCAGGCTTCATTAGCGTCGAGCTCGAACTACAGGAACAAGGACCCGCCGCCTGCGCCCGGCGGCGATAATGCCCACGCGGCCAACGCCGGCGCACCGGCCCCACAACTGCGTCTCGGGGGCGGAGCAAATTCTAGCGATTCTGGTGTGCCGTCACCTGTCGCGACGGGGCAGCTTTCCTCGGCGCTCCGCTCTCGGGGCGGGCGCCGGGATCGTGCGCAGCCGGGAAACATCAGCGCCTTCATTCGCCACCACGGGCTGCTGGATTTTGTGAGAGTGTTGGGGGAAGACGCTGCGAGTGCAGCTTTTTTGTTGCTGCTCTACAGACGGTCGGGTTGCGCAATCGAGACGGTGAAGCCTAAGCCGAAGCCACGTCCTTCCAAACGAGGGCCCAGGAAAGAGAAGAGAAAAAGACTTCCTAATGTCACGGGGGAGCTCGAGCTGCAGGAACAACAAGAACAAGAAGATCCAATTCCAAAGCATGACCAAGAAGACCAGGAACAAGGCCTGGCGGGTGCTCGCGCGTGGAATAAATTTTTGCAGTGCAGCAGCGTCCCGGATCTTAAAACTACCAAGAAGAGGTCATCGACGGCAGCAGCAGATGAACGCAGCACCAGAAGGAGGACGACAGCGCCCGCTCCAGGAGCAGCTCGAGATCCTCGAATAGCTGCCGAGGAAGTGGAGGCAGCGGGAGCTGGTCCTTGGGGCAGAAGCTCTACAGGGACTACGATGCGGGACGCCTTGTTGCTTGATGACGACGACCACGACGCCGAGTCTGGATTGCTACAACCAGCCCCCCCTGCACAAGAGCATCCTAATTCAGGCACGATCGCGCTCAGCCGGCCGAACAGTTCCGAAAGTACCAAGACCAACATGTTGGCCGCTTCTACCAGCAGTACTACCAACCTGTTATCGTCAGCCGCGTGCGAAGGGGGTGCGTCTTCTCCCTTCAGTACTAGGTCAACAGGAACACCGCCGACGTCCCCATCTACCCCGGGCGCTTCTTCGGCAAACAGCCCGAGCCGAGGAAGCCTGTTGTCGCACTCCAGCACGAGCCTTCTGTCCGTGATATTGTCATCTTCCTCAGGTGCTTCTTCCTCGGCCAGAGCGCTGTCGCTGTCCGGAAGTGGATCCAGTCTTCGCGCTTCGGGCAGTGCAGTCCGTCTTGGTCGCGGGGACAGTAGTCCGTTGAGAACGTCGCGCCCGCCTTCGTGCCCCGATCACGAGTACGAACTCTTTCTGGCGGGATCATCGTGCCTGCGGCTGCCCATGATTTGTAGCGAGGGAGAAGAGCACGAGCAGGAGCACAGCGGGGACACGACCCAGTCTGGGCGTGACCGTGAGCGCACCACGAATCTGAACGCAGACGACCGCGAGCCGGACCCTTCGCAGCAGGACGAAGATCAACTGGGCCCCAACATCGCAGTTAGAAACGTTTTAGACGACTACAGCGACCTCGTGGCGATGGCAGAGGGCGGACCAGAACCAGGGGACGATGACCAGCGAGCAGGAAATGCGAAGGCCGCTGACCACGACAGCTACAACATGGACACAAATGAAACACCAGACGAAGAGACGGACGACGTCGACCACGACGGCGCAACATCTTCAGACACCTCCACCGGCACGAGGACTACTGCCAGCCGCATCTCGGGGAACAACAACCCTTGTTGTACGCGCAAGTCGGTGATCAGGTACCTAAGGTCGCAGCGTGTGTCCGGCACGGTTGCGTGGCAGGCGGGAAAAAGCTACGAGAGATGCAACTGGAAGCGGCTCGCGCCCGCGGTGCAGGCTGTCGCTAGTGACGCTTTTTGTTGCTACCAGTATTGTGTGAATTTTGGGCCTGGTGCGTGCTCTACGTCCGTCGGACTTGCCCTTGGTTGGGCCATTCCGACCCTCGGCTGCATCGGCTCACGTCTGTTGTATTCCCTGTGCGACAAGCGCGCACTCGCCGAGAGCGTGTGGCCAACCAGAGGAAGGCGACGTCGGGGCCAGGCGCCCGGCGAGATTTTGTACGACGACGACGGACGGCCAGTGTCGTACCCGCGGTTGAGCTGTTGCTTGTACAGTCCATTTTGTTGTCAGGGGTTCTGCTGTACCGCGGCCCGCATGCCGTACCAGGCATTCGCGGAGGAAACTTGCGGCCCCGAGTGTGTGGCCCGCGGCGTAGGTGTCTGCAACGCGCTGGACGACCTGCCGATGCGCGGGCTGCTGATTTTGGGCCGCTGCGTGGATGAGTGCTGGATGTGCGCCCCCGGCGGCACAGCCTGCGCGGAACGGAGGCGGAGGTGCATGGAAGGGGCGCGCGACGCGTTGCAAGCAGTTGCAGACGCCGCCGCACGCTGCTGCTGTCTCGCGGGTCGAAACAGGGAACACGGAGAAGATGGGGTTCTTGCAGGACGAGAACAACCGCGGGCGCCTGCTTCACCAGGATCAGGACATGAGGGTGCCGCAGATGGTAGCGGCGGCGTCACCGTGGAGTTGGAGGACGTCGTGCTGACGGCTGGCGACGGGAGCCTCCTCGGTGACGCTGCTGCTGTTGGTCGTGGACGTCGAACAGCTGGCAGCCCCGCCTCCTCATTCTCGCCCTCCGCGCAGCAGCGACCGTCCTTACAGCAGGGCCTGCACGCCGGCGAGGATGAAGCTTCACTTCTCGCGCCCACAGGAGATACCGAGATGGAGGACGAGCACGGTACTTCACGCGCGGATGGTAGCAGTTTTTCGAGGCCCCCCGAACAACAACTCATGCTCGGCCCGTACAGGCTTGCAATGGGCGACGCCGAAGAGTCAGCTCTCCCGCAAAGTGCCTGCTTTTCGCTTCTGGAGGCCGGACGTGAATTCGCACAGAAAACGAGGAAGCGCGGCCGACCGTCTACCGCAAAACTGATGAGAAAGGAGATAAAGGCGCTACTCAAAGAACCTGAAGATATCCCAACCGCGACCCGGGCGCACGCGGTGCAAGCGCTCACAAATTTTGCCCTCGAGCTTCAGCGAGCGATTCTTCACCAGGAAGAGCGAAACGACGGGCGAGCACATGGGTAGCCCCTAGTCAGTGTAGACGTACTTACTCGAGGTCCAGGCGAAGGAAAATTTTGTCAATCATGCAGGACAACCGAGTTTCGTCTATATTGTTCTTCCAGCTGGCAACCTCCACCTCCTGGGAACAAGCAACCAACAACATAGATTGATTTTGATACTAGTCCTACCGTCAGGGTCAGAGAAATTTCGTAACTGTTTCCGATTCCGTGTGCCAAAAAATATTCGCGTTCGCGGATAGAAGAGAAACTACCACTAGCGAGCATTCTGGTAGCGAAACAGAAACCGTCACAAACACAATGACTCACCATTTATTACGTTTGAGAAACAAACTCCAAGTTAGAAGTACCACGATGACGACCGCATGCCCCCTTCTTGAGAAAACGGGTACCCACTGCGAAGCGTGGTTGTGCCACGGTTTTGTTGAACTTCAGCTTAAGTACACATCTCTCTGCGCTGTTGATTTTGTCGGCGACGAATTTATTTTGTGCCAGGTGGGCACCCAGTGCGTGTAAATGTGAAGTCAAGACAAGTGTTCGTCTTGGTGAAGTGTTTTAGTAGTAATTTCAATTCGATATTATGGGCTTGTCGTGTCGGTGTCCGGGTCGTGCGTGATCACGCGCGAATAATTGCACCTCCGTGGTCAAGATCGAGATGCGAGATCCTTTTGTTTCGTCCGTGCAGACGCGGCTGTAGCTGTTTTCGGCGTAACAAACGCGCCCGCACCCGGCGCTAAGAAAATGTACCAGAAGTGGACGACAACGGACGCGATTGCGGCATGATACATTTTTTTTTGTTGAGGAGCCAACACCGAAACTTTTGAATTCAATTTCGAAGTAGATGATGTAGGGTAGCCCTGAAAATTTCACACCGTGGTTCTCATAATTGACTTCGATTCTCATAAATCTGTTTCCCATTGATGCACCCTTGACGTTGTTTTGCACGAGCAAGAATGTACACTTTCCCAGCTGGAGCTGGTGCCAGCTTTCCGCTTTCGCCGAGAAGTGGCTGCGGAGCAGCAGGTCGTGTTGCAAACCATAGCATTCGCCGCGGAAGGCTTACAACGGTGCCGCGAATGTTGCTTCCCCTCATCAATCATCGACAGAAGGAGCAGCAAGAACTGGCAACATGGGCAAGGATTTATTCGTCTCGACGGCGAGTGGACGGCGGACGGCCGGCCTCAGGGGTGAGGGGTATGTCCTCTTCGGCCGCAGCCACAGCGCGTCGAGAAGACATGGCGGAGTGCCCAGCCGTCGCCAAAAGACAGCATCAGCGCACGGGCAGACACTCATCTGGTGCCAACACACCAAGTAGACCCAATTACGTCGATACCGCGGTAAGAGACCGCTTCGATACTGCAGAGTCGACCGACGACGCGCATTATCGACCAGGACAAGAGGTGGCGGGCCATGCTGCATTTCTCTCTACTCTATCGGGACGACCAGGCGGGTACAAAGACAGGTCGCAACGCGATGAGGAAATCGATGAATCTGTTGACGACGTCGATGTTGCGCTTCACGAAGAGCGCGTGGCTGCTCGCGCACAAACAAGCTTCGGGACACCAGCAGGGGTGGACGAGCAGCATGCGACGATTGCTGCTTTCAGGAGTACATCTGCAAGCTCTACTTCGACCACATGCACACCTGCTTCCTCCAGCAATGCTTTCGAGGACGACCTCCAGTTGAACGAGCAGCGCGAGGGCGAAGGAGCGCGACATCTTCAAGAGTCCTCGCACCCTACAAGAACGACCGCCGAGACATCGGACGCGGACGTTTTGCACCGCATCCAGCAGGTGCAGCAGATGGCGGCGAGCGGACAGATCACGGATTTACACGACGTCGTGCTCACCGTGCACACGTTCGCGAAGCACCACTTTCCCGACCACGCTCTGTTCCAGAAGTTTTCGGAGGAGGTGCTGCAGCGGGAGCTGTGGCGGTGCAGCTGGGACCAAATCATGCAGATCGCGTGGAGTTATTCGACCATGCGCGAGTACGATGAGAAACTCTTCGTCCGGCTCGCGGAAGTCATGCTGCGCAAAATCGACCGCGGAAACGCCACGCAGTTGGTGCGGACAGTGGCGGCATTCACGCACCTGAGCTTCCGAGACGACCGGGTGCTGTACGTAATGGGAAGGCGGCTGCGAAAAATACTGAAAGAGGATGAAACTTCAACTTCTACTTCTACAACTACGACGCTGGCAGGGGGGAACTACCTTGGGGCGGAAAACAGTGGCAGACCCGTCGCATCAAAAGACGAAGACCGCGAATCATGGGCGGCCACGTCAAGGGAAAAACCAGCAGCAGCCAAAAGCAGTAGAGCTTCAGTGGCTTGTGCTGGTGATGAAGGTGCAGCAGCCTCGAACTCCCATTCGTACCCGCCACGGTTTTTCGAGGGTCCGGTGGCGAGCTTCGGGATCTTCTGCCAGATGATGGAAATTTACGCGCGAACGTCCTACTACGACCCACCAGCGTTGCGGCGAGTATTCAAGTATCTGTACCACGAGCGGTGCCGCATGTATCTCGAAAGCCGCGCAAACATCGCGCGATTTGCGTACTACATGCACTGGATTGGCGTGTGGCACCCGAAGTTCGTGCGTTACTTGAAGGCGCAGTTCTTGCACTCAACTGCTTTCGACGATGAGAGTGCGTTGGTTACGGTGCCGGCTTTCTCGGCGTTGTCGAGCGAGGAGTTGGAACACACGGGAGGAATCGCGTTGCACAGAAAGCGGCAGGAGATTGTCAAACGAAAAGGTGATCGTCCTGGAGCCGAATCAGACGAGAAGCAAAACTCGGTCACACCAGCGGATCACGGCCACGACGCAGCAGACGATTCCAACGCTCGCAGTCTACGCATCCGCGAGGACAATTTAAGCGGGCTTATCCTTGCCCGTGCGACGACGCTGGCCTTTAGCATGTTTGCCCCTGCTTCCGCGGCGGCGCACGGGAGAAGTTGTTACGGTGGAGACACGGACGTTCGATTTCTCGACCGGCTCCTCACCTTATACGAGACCGCGCTGCACGCGTCCGAAAAGTCAGAAGAATTTACACAGCACTTCGCCAACAAACGATTCTGCACCGCGTTGGTCGCGTGCCGCTTTTTCGAGCCGACGAGCCTTGCGCAGCTGCGATTAGAATCGCTGCGCAGGCTGATGCCGGACTACCACTACACGGATGCGACTGCACCGGCAGGCGTCGAAGATGATGCGCATAAATGCTCTATCACAGTGGGCGCTCGGGAAATTTTGTCGACGATACCGCAAGCGGATGGCAATGCGCGGTCTTCGATCCTTCACGAGGAAGTGTCGGCAGCGATCGAAAAAGTATCGAGAAAGGCGAAGCTGGCACATCAGACAAAGGCAGCGGATCAAACTGCGTCAGCGACCTCTTTTGAACTCTTCTGCGGGCTTTATTTCGTGGACACCGTTCTGAAATGCAAGTAGAGACCAGTACATTGACTATGAGTGTATACTTACCATGTTCCGTACCCGTGGTTCTTCCGCCTCGACCTGATTGCCAGAAAATCGCCTGTGATGTGCTGTGTTTTATTGTTTTTCGCTCGCCCTCGCTCATGGCGCTCACTCTTTCGTGCTCAGAGTGAACCCAACTCGATTGGTCGTGGGAGAGGTCCAGAGATGAATTGCGGTTTCGTCATCTTTGCTTTAATAGGCGGTAGCAGACGCAGCACACGCTGCAGACGGCGGGCTGCATCTGCATCATGTGCACAGGCATGATCTTTACCTGATTCAGCACCATGACATGAGCAACAAGCTAAGCTTGACATTAAGGTATCGAGCTGGAGCAGCGCAGCCTGGTTTATCGTTTCATTCTACAACTAAACTCAGTTTGCCCATTGATTTGTATCTCTCTGTCGGGTTCGGGCCGGCGTGCTCGACTGACTTGTATCCAGCACCCCCTGACGTTTTACTAATCAATCTTGCAACCATGGGCGTTTTCTCATATGTTTTTGAGAAGATCGACGTGACTGGGTTAGGCGAGGGCTTTCTGTACCCGACGCACATGAAGGAGAACGCTCCGCAGAAGGTCGAAATTAAGTTCCGCCCGCGCGACGAACCAGATCTGCCGGACATGACTATCACGTGCGAAAACGATAAGGGAGCCTGTGACACCGAGTGTCGCAAGTGGTTCGATGGGGACAAAGGAGTTCAGCTGGAGCCTTGTCTGAATGCGGTGCGAACCCATTTCGAGCGATACGAAGCCGCCTGCGTCGTGATGTAGCAAGGTGGGAGCCCTCTTCAGGTTGACCGCAGCTGCGCCACTGCCGCCGTGTTGAGGTGATCACGATTCTTCTTCGCCGAGGAATCTTCGGAGTAAAAGTACCCCATTAAAGTGTTGGACTTTGATCGTGGTCAGATGGTCGATCCTGCTTGAACAACGCGAAGCCGGTGGTCCTTCGGAGTAGTGAATTTCTTTACAGCAGAGCTTGTTTTGACCGCGTTCGGTGTTTCTTGGTCACGCTCAGATATATAAGAAAGGAAAGTATATTGATTGCGCGATGTTTCTGAAGATGATGAAGCCAACGAAGAACAGCGCTTGTCCTTGACGGCAGAGCGGACCCGTGCGAATGATGGCGCACCATTTCTTCAATAGATGAAGTGATAGCGGCGGATAGCGAAAGCGGAAGCGATATATTGGACATAGATACTCTGAGCTTAGCGAAGAAGTGATCAATATTGATGGTGAACGTAGAGTACAGGCTGGGTACTAATTGCTGGATTACAAGTGAAGTAGTAGGTTGCGTTCGGAAGTTTCAAGTTCTCGGCTCCTGATCCTGTGGCTGAATTTTCTGACATCTATCTTTCTAAGTATCGTATTGAAATGTTGGCATGGAATTGGATCACCCTGCCAAGCTTCTTCTTGTATAAAGAAAGTTCTTTGATGAGTGTAGTTATTGTAGTTCTTGGCGTTGAAAAACCATCTATTTTTTTACGTGTCGTGAACAATATGGGCCGCGTGTATTGGTTTTTCCTTGGCGCCCTGAGCATCCTCGGTGTGGTTCGTTGTTGGTGCCACTATTTTTTGGTGATTTTTCGTGGGCTCAGCATGAGCGTGCACATGCGGCGTCAGTACCTCGAGGTCTCTTCCGCGACCCACGACCTCGATGACGACTCCGCATCGGAAGTGGGGGAACCCGACATGAAGATCGACGCGGAACAGCAACGAACTTGTTCAGGAGGAAAAGTACAGCTCGCCTTTCGTCCAGCAGACCCCGCGGAAATTCGCGATTGTTCTACAACTGCTGACGTTGCGGATTGGGATTCTCAATCCGACTCTGCGTTGTCAGGCGCGGCGCGCGTCAGACGTCCACCGCGTCGTGGGAGGTTTCACAGCGACGGCGATGGTTTGTGTTCGCAGAATAAGGATAAGTCTGCCGCTCTTACGAAAAGCCTCAGGGGCTGGTATCGTGGGCCGCCGCCGCCGCATCTTCTTCGCCGCGGCTGGAGGTCGACGCCAGCGAAAAGAGTCATTGCTATGCTGGACACATACCAAGATCAAGAACAAAGCCGATTCTTTCCGAACTCGTCGTCCGGAGACGAACTTGGAATGAGTATGGATTCCATGATCTCGCGAGACTCCAACATGATCTCCCGAGGGCGCAGCACAAGTAGTCTCTCCTCACTTGAGGATTTCTTCGGCGGCGCGAACGTCAGGCGTGCAAGAACTTCAGAAGACCATGAGACCAACGGTCCGCAGCTGGTTGGACCGTCCGCGGGAGTCGGACCACGCACACGTACTCTTTTTTCCCGCGGGTCGTCCCGCGAGGATGGAAAAACAGTCCCGGCGCCGGGAGTCGCGGAACGTGAACACACCGAGAACGTAGGTCGGGTGGCATCGCTGCTCTTGCGCGGTACATGGCACGCCTACTGGCTCCTGGAGCTGCTGTGGAGCGTCTGCTTTCAGATCCTGCTTGCCGTCGTGCTGGACGCACAACTGTCCTCATTTGCAGACGTGATCGAGCCAGAGGAAATTGATTCGCCTGCTCCAGTGCAGCAGCAGGTGGGCGCCCTTACGCAGGTCTGGTGGCTTCTTACCCTCGCGATGTGCGGACCTGGAGCAGAGTCTGTGCGTGGGACCAGCACAGGAACATCTTCAAAATCGATCGGCAGCCTAAGCCCTGTAAGACAGCAAGTAGGAAAATTCAAATCGAGGAGGACGAGTATTAAAACTGGTGCTGCAGCTGCGGCGGCGTCAGCAGGTGGCGGTTCTGCAGACGAACTAGACACGACACGCGAAGAACTTCATTCGATGAAGATACCACGCACTCGCGCGTCGTCTTCATGGAAGATGAGCAGCCAGAATACTTCTAGACAGTATGATGAGGTGTCAGTGTGCCACCGGCCACCGCGTACGACAACGACTTCGAGGACGGCGAGGCAATCTAGTCGGAGTAGCAGAGGAGCGGCGCGCCAGCTGTTGATTGAGTCTCTCATCTCGTCCTCAGAGTCGGAAGAAAACGATTTCGGCCGTCCGAACGGGTTTAAGAACAGGCAGAACAAGCTCCGGAGCCGGACGCGCAGCTACGGCGGTTACGGTTCGTCTCAGCCCTGCCAGCAGAACAATCCGGGTCGTATAGTCGCGTTTCGGACGTGGTTGTGGGACGCCCTTCGCACACGATGCTGGAGCACTTCGATCAGTTTGCTGCAGCTGCTGTCGGACGCCTCTTCCACGACTCTGATAGCACTGAAAGCCACTGTCGGCCTTCTGACCATCTTGCAACTGTACTTGTTCATTTCTTCTCTGTGCTGGGGCTCCTCCTGTGGAAGTTGTGGGAGTGTCCCTGCTGTAGTTCCTGTGCGCGAGCAGGGGAAGGACGCAGACAGGCGGCCGTGCACCGGACGAGGGCAACAAGAAATGCAAGCCGGATCATGGAGGATCCCGCCGGAGGCCCATTGCTTCAGCCCTAGTAAAAAACAGCAAGACCTCGACCTCCAAGACGATGCAGCAATGGCGTCCGCCGCCAGAGCGATTCTCGTATTGGGGCTTTCGCATGCGGGCGTGCGCGGCATTTGGTTGTGGTTTGCTATGCGCCGGTGGCGCGACCGGCCCGCGGAGCCGAGGTCAGTGGAGGAGAGAGAAGGCTCGTCTACTGCGCTTCTTCCCGCGGAGGAGGACGAAAGCGCAAAACGCTCTGGAGCTGGTGGTACCTCCAGCTCTACAGCATTAGAAGACAAATCACATAGAACAAGTGGACCCCCAGTAGGCTCGCCCCGGAGATTTGAGACACGACACTCTCCACGACATACCACGCGACGGAGAAGTCGTGACAGTTGTAAATTGCCGACGAAGTCGTGGTCGTGGCGTGGGGAGCGGTCCGCAGTCGGTGCGCCTGTTCCTGGCAGCGCGTGCTCGAGCCACTTCCAGCCGGAAAGTCGGCACCGTGACGGCGGGAAGTTATGCTCCATACCAGAGCATGATTTTGACCGGCATGATGATGACGACGACATGGTCGCCGCAGACGGTGCCTCGCGATTTGGAGAAGAGCGCCGGGCGGGCATTTTTTATCTTGCTCCGTGGGCCGCGAGGGCTGAGTCCGACTTTCCGCTCCCGGACGAGCCGGAGCCGGAGCTGATCGCTTCCTGGAGAAGCTGTGAGAACGCATCTGCTGCTGCTGCGGAGCCCGAGTCGGAAAATTCGGAGAACTCGATAGAATTCAGTGGCGAGGCCGAGGGGGGGCAAGCAGAAGTTGTAGCTCTCTCTCGTCAAATCACTACTACCTCTCGCCACGGTCCAAGCGGGTCCGAGCGCGTCCGAGCCGTGTCATGGTCCAACGAAGGCCTTCGCTCGTCCAACGCAGGTGTCATGGTTCCAGGATCCCTCGCAGATGATGTCGTTGATCATGCCGATTTCGTGTATCCCTCGTCCTTGACGCCTTTAGCGTCGTCGCCCTCCACCACCGGCTCGCATAAAAGTCCTGCAAAAGAGGAGAAGCTCCCGCCACGTGCGCCAACTTCCACATTCAACGGTGATGAATTTTTTGATGACGACGAGAGCGAAAACGGTACTCCTTTCGAGGAGCTGGAGAGTCAATTACTGCAACAAGCTCAGGAGGACAGCCTTTACGATAGCTCAGCTTCGGATGAGGACAGCGCAGATTCATTCTCTGGCGTTTCTTCCGGCGTCACGGACGATCAGGATCGCGAAGATGAAGAAGACGAGGGAGACGGCGAGGCGGAATCGGAAAAGTATTCTTCGTCCGGCGCAGCTTCTGACCCTTCTGACACAACTACAGGGGCGGGGGCCCAGCCGGTCCGCATGGGGCAGGAAATGAATAGGGAGCATGGCGACGTGGGGCGAGCACGAGCAGGAACGACTGGTGACGATGTCGAAGACCACGAGCCACTGTCTCTCACGACGAATGCAAGCGACGCAGTCCGGTCAAAAGCGGCGGAAGACGGCCCTAGCTGCACAGGAGCGCGCGTGTGTCAGCACCAGCAGGTACAACAGAACGGTGTCGCGGACCTTTGTTCGGGCGAAGGCTCGGCTGCATCGTCCGCGTCCATTGTTTCAGTCGACGTAGAGGTGCTGGACGCCGACCATCTGTGCTCCCCTACTCGGGGCGACGGCCCGCCACCGGAATCGCACGACGACCCGGCGGATTCGCACGATGACGACGACGAGTCGCTCTGCCCGCTATCGACGCAGATCCTGCCGTCGATCTTTCTGGACGATGCAGCGTCAGCCTTTGGAACAAAACTCAGCAGCACAATGGGATCTCTCGACGAATCCAATTCTGTTGTGCATTGTCGTTTTTCGTGCGATTGTCCAGTCCTCGATCGCCCTGAAGAGGAAGGGGAGGAGAGCGCCCGCGGAAGCTCGTCGGGCTCACCGCAGGCGCACATCGGAGTAGATTCGTCTCCTGCTGGCTTTAGAAGTGGCGCCGGCGCTCCAGATAAAGATTTGAAGACGAGGCAACAGGCGCTCCTCTCCCTCTCCAGTCCAGCGGGACGACGAAAGCCAAACCGCAGCACCACGAGGACAAGAGGCGATGTTTTGACGCCGCCCTTGAAACGGCTGCAAATAAAGCCACTAGAAAATAATCTTGATGGAGTTCGTGGAGATGAAGATGATCGCATCGATTGCAGCGACTTGTCTTTGTCGCCTGACCCTCAAACTGAATCGACTGAACCCTTGCTCGTTGCGCGATCGGCTGACGTTGGGGGAATCCGAAAATCTTCTAGCGGGGTCCATGACCATGTTGACAAAGAAAATGTTAATAACGGCGACCTCTGCTGCTCCTGCAGTGCCACCCCTCGTCCGTCATCAAGTAGAAACTTGAAGAAGGTGGAGACTTTTGTGATTCGATGTTGGATTGCGACTATCGTATCGGTACTCTTTCTTACGTTTGGAATAGCCTCAGCAACTTCATGATAAGCACGCAGGGACAACAAGCAACGAGTGGCGAATTGAAGAACGCTGCGAGCGACGAGGAGAGCTTTCGTAGGGTTTTGTGTTCGCGAAGTACTTCCCTCATCTTCTGTAGATCTCAAGACAGGTCGAGGTCGGTCATTGCTCATATGTGCGATGCAGATTGATGAGGGACGGCCCCCCTAAGGACCCCTTGCTTCACACGAGTTCACAGTACCTAGATAAAGCACGTAGATGAATGTTGCAGCACATCTTCTGCATTCACGCACGACCGCCCTGTGAACACCTCAATCCAGTTCAATTCGGTACCCCTGCAATCATGGCTCGGATAAATCGTAACTGTACATGGTTTACGTAATTTTGCGCGGAAGTAGATGTCGATGTATATCGCGCACATCCATACATGATGTGGAGAGGACCACAGACAAGAACAACTTGTGTAGAAAATTTATCCGGAAAAAATTCCAAACTGAAAACAACTTAGTGTAGAATCTTCATTATGCCACCCCGTTCCAATTCTTTATCTTTCTGGACGTGGTCCTGGTCTACTGCTGAAAGCGCCTCGCGCAGACTACTTTTTACACTTCATCGCGGTCGCAGTGTCGTTCCAATCTATGCTTCTTCCGCTGCGCCGCGGCACCGACTTGCTTTTGGTTTTGTCGAGTTTTCTTGTCCGCACTACATATTACGGGGACCGTGTTCTTCTTCTGGAGCCGCCTTTTCGACCTCTTCGTGGCCTACCCGCGGCAGCATCCGAAAAACGCAGAAGAAAAGTTGGCATTTTCCTTTGGAAAGTTGTCGTCTCGAGGTCTCGCTCGAATATGCGCCCGCGTTTCTCGCGGAGCCCGCTAAAAACGGAGGACGCAAGGAATCAACTACATCGCCCGCATCGTCCACCCCGCAGCCCCCCCAGTCGTCTACTTCTTCATCTACCACTACACCATCTACGCTGCAAGAACAGCGAGAGCGAGGCTTCGACCGATCCCCCTCTGCACGGCCGCAGCGCGCCCTCGTGACTAGTGGGAATGAAGCGCTGGTTGGCTGCGTGTTTCCGTACTTTCCACGCGGTGGCTTTCCGCAGAACGAGAAGAGGTTTCAGGAGTCGCGGTCGAACCGCTGGGCGCGCGACTGGCAGCGAAGTTCGCACTGGTGTGGCATGGAGGGCGGTAACTACATGGTGTACCCGCACCAGTGTGTGGACGGCCGCGTGCACGTTCTGGGGGGGGCGGCGCTGCAAAAAGACCTGGGCCGCGCGCGCGACTTCATTCAAACCGAAAAAGCGAGGCTGCAGCAGTCCACGAACCTCGGGGGAAGCCCATTCTGGATCGGAGGTGGTGGAGGAGGAGGCCCTCCTGGGCCGGATCTGATCAAAACGCTTGTTGATCGGTACTTCGATTTTGGAAATGGTGGCAACGCGGGAGGCGGCCTTGAGGGGTCGCCGTATGTCTGGGTGCAGCGGCTGCTGCAGCTTAACTCCGAATCGGGGGGCCTCGGGCGCAGCGCCGCGACCTCCACAGCAGCATCGACGGGTGGCACCGAGGCAACGACACCACTCGGCGCAAGAAGGGACTCATCATCATCCGAGAAAGCGGTCGGGAGTAATCATGCTGATCATGTAGACGTAGACGAGCGGAACGAGGTGTGTTGTCCTCCGGGCGCCTTTGTGATCACAACTGCGGGGAGCCTGGAGGCCTACTCGCACGTCGTGCACTGCGTGGTGCCTTACTACGACGCTGTTGTCGACTCGGATGACGACGTTGCGGAGAGAAAACGGGTCGAACAACTTCACCGCCTTCGGCAAAGCTACGACGGGCTTCTCGAGCTGCTTCTCGTGGGGAACAAGAAGACACTACCTGAGGCTGGAAAAAATAGGAAAAAGAATCACGAGGGCCAGCAAGAAGATGGTGAAGGTGCAGCAAAGACAACGACGAGCAGACCGTTTCAAGACGAGAATCGAAAGGCATCAGAAGTGGTAGGGGAGGGCCGACTCCTGCGTCGAGCAATTTGGACGTGGAACGCGAGCCCGCTTCGCATGTGCCGTGGCTTCGAGTCGATAACACTGCCGCTGTTGGGCACTGGCGTGCGAGCCATTCCAGTTGAGACGGGCGCGCGCGTCGCGGCCGAAGCGGTTGTTGCTTTGCACCTTCAAGAGGCTGATGTCGGTGCTCCCCTCGCGAAGGGCTCTTCGGCTTATGATCGTTCGCAGGAGGCGCACCAACTCACAAAGGCCGTCAGATTTGTAACGAATGACAAAGACAAATATGATTCTGCGCGGAAAATTTTTCAGGACGTGTTTGACCAATGTTGAGGACGCTCCAAAAGGTGCCGATGTTTGCGCATAGTGGCATTCTAATCCGTAAAAACTCGTCGCTGTGTATTGGCTTTAATGCTCGTCTGACGGTCAGACACACAGTCAGAGGTTGCTCCGCGTCCGCACCGCATGTTGATACAAAAGAACGCGTAGTGCTTACCCTGACGCGTTTGCTCACATACAAACATACGTAGAATTTACAAAAAATAAACACAGAAAGATGAACATAGGTATCTATAGCTGAAAGATATGTTTGCACTCGTACTGACTTGAAGATGGTGGAAGGATACCCCGACACGAGGTCCTTGGACAGGACGCTCCTGGTTGAATTTTCCAGCCTCCGTAATGATCGTCGGCATTCGCAATCGCTCCCGCAAAAATCATCATGCCTCTCGTCGTGATCATGATCGTGCCACGACTGACTGCGATTTTGTCGAAGAACAAGAAGCTGCAGTGCTGACATGATAGATACTGTGACCAAGCTACATGCTCGAGCTCGAAGACAAAGTGTTCGGACGAAACTCAGGCTACTTATTGGTCCGTAGAGCATCTCCTGTGAAACCAGATCTTGTTCGTATCGACTTCGTTGTGTTGCTGGTCGTGCTGAGCTCCCTGAAATGATCAATAAATGCAAAGAAATGCAAGATCGATTTCAAAAATACTTGCTGATGCTCGTCCCGCTTTTTGCTTAGGTTTCAGAGCAAGAGCAAGAACTAGACACGCTGGCCGTGACGACGACTTCTCGCTCCGTTGAATACAGCTAGAAGGAGCAGTGCCTGCAGCTAAGCGATCGCAAAGTTGCAGTTCCTCTCGTGAAAGCTGCAAAGCGTCGAAGTAGAGGAATCGCACGAGGATGACGGCAAAGTGGCGGTTCCTCTACTTCGACGCTTCCATGCGTGGCGAGCAGGTCCGGCGTCTTTTCCGGATCGCTCGCGTTCCTTTCGAGGACGTGCGGTTTCCTTACCCGGCGGGGCTCAAGCAGTATAAGTCCGCGGCTCTGGGCGATGCCTCACCGCTTGCGTGGGATCAGTGCCCGACGGTGATGCACGATGGAAGCGACAGCGCTGCGTTTGACGAAAGCGGGTCGTTCAACCTGAGCCAGGTCGCGGCGATAATGCAGTATTTAGGACGAAAGTTCGACATGGCCCCAGACTACAACTCCAACAAGCGGTGTTTCGGGACGCGGCGAACCGGATTGCGCCCCTGAAATTCGGTCAGCTTTTCGGTACGTCGGTTGGAGACTTCTGCGGAGGCGTGGTGCGCGGGTGCACGGCGGCAGCCGCGTTTTTTTCGGCATTCGGCATGAAGCCGACGGCAAAAACGCAAGTGGTACTGCACAACTGGCTTGCGCACTTCGAGCGTCTGCTGCGCGTCGAGAGAAGCAAAACGCCTGCTACGAAGAGCGGGTATTTCGTTTGCGGAACACGGCTGACCTACGCGGACGTAGCGCTCTACGACACGATACGGGCCTGCGAGAGCATTTCCCTGCTTGGATTCAAAGTGGACTGCGAAGAAAACAAAGAGAAGTATCCACTTGTCGCGCGGCTGGTTGCTGCCGTGCACGAGAAGTTTCCTGATCCCGATTTTGAGGCCCGCGATGTCGTACAGGAGCTGGTAGACAAGTACACCGGTGCCAGTAGTAAGGGAAAAAAAGCGGCGTAAAGCTAAAGGTGTTCAAAGAACAGAACACAGGAGCCGCGACCAGAAAATATCCGAACAAGGCAGTCCACCTTTTATGGGGCTGGCTTTATTGTGGTCTTTGTCTTTCGTGTTGGGTAATCGCACGAGGATGGGGGGCGGGTGAAAAAGAACATAAAATAGATTTTAAATGATTTTTGATAAATCATAGTAGAACAAGAATCTACTTCGGAGCCGGTCATTGATTGCGAGCCGCTACCGCTAGGCACGACAAGGTACCTCGGTAGGGCGCGAGTAAAACAGTGGCTCCTCGTGGTGGTTTCGCTTCCGGTGGAGATTTTCTTAAACATACATGGACATCAGGAGTGGGAGACACAGACTGCATCATGGTCGTGCATTGACTGCTCCGGAAAGCTCTGGTGTTCAATCGATGGAAGTGATCTTCATTCTCGTCGCCCGTTAGCAGCCCGTGCTCGACAAAGATCACGGTCGAACTCGAAAGTCGAAGAGAGGCAGAGGAAATATATTTTGGTCGATAGTAGATACGATGAATTTATACCTTCCTAATTTGATAACTATGACTATCATCTCAATCTCTAGGTAGGTACCTAACAAGCCCGCCGGAGCTGGCATAGAAGCCGGGGCCTGACAAGAGACGCACAAGAAGAAGGCGGAGTTGAGCGATCGCAGCTAGCGGGAGAGGTAGCTGTTACTTTCTCGATCACTATCTCTTCGTCGTCGTCTTTCTGTAGGGCCCTTCCTTGCCGCCTGAATGCGGTTAGATGGAGTCGTCTGCGTTGAGCGTCGAGTTTTGACCTGCTCCTGTAGAAAGCAAAAGCAAAAGCATTAGCACCAGCCTGCAAAACTAGTGATAGATTAGGCACGATTACTCTATACTAACTTCAAGTTCTTACCACAAGAAAGATGGCGAGTTCCTTCTCCCCGAAGAACAAAGCGGCCAAGGCCCCGCGAGGTGCAAGCCCCGGCGTGGCTAGACCGTCGCCAGCGTCTCCTGGCACGCACACGAGTCAGCAAGATTCCTCTGCGTCTTCCTCGCAGGGACTACCGAGAAAGCAGCTGACGTGGAAGGTCGATACTGCCGATATGGTATCAGGCACGAGTGGGCAGCCTTTGCTCGAGGACGTTGGTGGCCCACGAAGGCCGCATCCTTCAATTCTGGGGCAGCAGCCGGGTCCCCCCGGATCTCACAGAGGACCCGCCTTCCCTTCCTCAAGATCGCAAGCACCAAACGCAGTTCTTGGATGGATGGGCAGCGTGATATCACGCGGCCTCGCCTCCGTTCATGCCGGCGCTCCCCGTAGCAGCAGTACGGCGCTCGAACAAGAAGAGGAAGGCGATCCTTCGCAGAGCGTCAGCACGTACCCCACTCGCACGCCTTCGCTGGCCATGCCGGAGCCGACGGCGGGGCTGGGCTACCTGCCGTGGGCGCGTCGGAGCGAAGCGGTCTCGTTCGCGGAGAAGCCCATGTTCGATCGATACGTTCAGTACGCTGACGGCCGGTCGGACCTCCACTTCCAGATCGATATGGCAAACCCGTATGAAGGGGCTTCGTTCTTCCAGCCCATGACAGCACAGGAAACCGCCGCACACCAAAACACGACCTTTGTCGGCGTGGCCTACCAGATCACTAGTCTGGGGAATCTAGACACGCGGCAGGAAGAAATGACGCTCGGGATCGAACTCTCCATGTTCTTCAAGGTACTCTTCAGTTTCTTACTTAGGACCACGACGAACACCAGCACGAAGGATGAAGATTGATCAAAATGATTTCTGAAGCGCTTCCACAAATCTTGAGATCACAACGAATGCGAATCTTCAGATCAAAGACGTTGACGTGGCTGCCTTTCGAGAGGTGGTCGGCGTGGAGAGTCGTTTCCACGATTTCGAGGGTAAGATGCCGTGCTGCCGTATGTTATCGGTTGCCGAGGAACCGGAGATCGTGTCCGAAGTCGTCGTGGCCGTTCGACATTGCTTCGATCGCGACGCTGAGCTGCTCCAGATAAATCTTCGGGAGGACGAGGACCAATCCAATTACTCCAGAAACCGAAATAAGC
>RXOD01003939.1:0-35576 GCA_005223375.1 Amoebophrya sp. AT5.2 | reverse complement strand
GTCGCGGCAGCCGTTGAGCGGGAATGCTGCTCCTGCACCCCGGCGCGGAGTTGGGCTGACAGTTGTGGGGGGACCGCCACCGCTTGTTCCCCGGCCCCGCGCAGCGCATTCCTGCCCCCGGCTCCGAGTTGTGCACCTTCTGCTGCCACGCTGCTCCTGGACGGAGCCTCGACACGCGCCGCCCGGAGCTCCCCCGTGACCGCGTCCACGACCCCGCTTCCCAGTAGCCGCAGAATCTCCTCCTCGTCCTCCCTGCCGCCGTTATCTTCCTCGTCTGCCTTTCCCATTCCCTGTTCGCTCGCACTTCCGTCTCCGGACTCCGCCCGCTCCACGCAGAAGAATTTCCGCAGCGCGAACTCCTTCTTGATGATTTTCTTCGTCCTCTCGTCGCAGACCACCCCCGACACCGGGGTGACGGAGAGCGCCTTGGCGCAGTCGTGGAGCAACTCCCCGAACAGACAGTACTCCAGCCGCTCCGGCGAGAGCATCAGCCCCCCGATTACAGGTTGGCTTTCTTCATATTTCGAAAAGATCTCAAAACACGGGGCCCGCCGCTGCGTGTTGCGTATTTCTGTGCTATGCCGATTGCAAAATGCTTTGACTCCCCCGACTCTAGTGGTGGAGATCTCCTAGGCCGACATGGGCAGCTCCAGTCCGATAGGGGCAGGACTCCGATAGCCCCAAAGAAAAAGCTAGGGCGCCATGCTCTAGTGGTCCGCAAGGCGACCAACGCGACATCTCGACAGGACACGAAGACCAAGACGTCATAGGCTGCTGATAGTGCTGCAGTTCTCTGTGGCCGCGCCATCCATATTCCAATTCCAGATATGAATTAACCCGACCCGTAATCCGAACACCTGTCCGGAGCAGAGCGCGATCTTCACGGACACGTGCTTCTGCGGGTCGAAGAAGCCCCAGAAGGTCGGGGGCCGCCCGGCGGCCGATGGTGGTGGTGCCCCGTACTGGTCAATACGGTTATGGCTATGGTTCTGGTTATGGTTAGTGTTGTTGCTCTCGAGCGCGTTGGTCGGAGTCGAATTCCCTGAACTTAACTCCACTCCATCATTCGGCAACGACTCGTCCGCAGCCTTACCCGCGTCTGAGGTATTCTCCCCAGGTGAGTCCGCAGCCTTACGATCCGCATCCGCGTCTGAGGTATTATCCCCAGCTGATGTAGTGGGGGGCGGCATCGGCATGGGAATCCTCTGCGCGTTCACCTTCTGCACCACCTGCAGAGCGAAGCGCGCAATCGCGTGCGCGTGCCACTCGTTCTTCTGCGGCACGCCGGTGGCGCCCAAGAACGTACTTCCGATCTCGGACTTGAACCGGTCGACCCCGTGACACGTTGCGAGGCGATCCATAATGCAAAAAATCCGGTTCAGGAGGCAGACCTGCAGCCGCGGGTCGTCCTCGAAGCTCTCGCTCGTCACGCGCGCGTAGCACACCGTCACATCCCGGAATATCTCGCCGGTCGTCGCGGTCCTCCGCTTCCTCCTCCTACCATCCTTCCGGACGACGTTCTCGCTCTCGCTTTCCTCGCCTCGCCTGCTTTCCTCCCGGACACCTATGCCGCTGGGGCTCAACAGAGGACCCCTCGACGCAGCTTCGACTTTTACTAGATTTAGCTTCACCCCAACCCCATGCTGCGTGCCTCTTCGTTCCACCTGTTTCCCCAATGGCTGTTTCCCATCGCCATTCAACAACGCTCCGCCGGAGAAGTTCAGCCTCTTCAACGTGCCAAAGGAGTGGCACAGAATCATCCGGGCGATGGCTTCGTCCTCGAAACCCATGGGCAGCATGTTCGATATCATGTCTTTGGCGTGGTCCCTCTCGTGCCGCACCTGGATGGCCTGCACGAAGTCCTTCCGCATCATCAGCTCGCGAGTGTACGCTAGCACAAAAAGCAGCACGATCGCGGTGGCGAGGACCTGCCATCCCATCGATTTCAATCGAGAAAAAATCGACCGCTACATCATGTCGGTATTGATCGACTTCGACCGATCCAGTGCAAGCACACAAATAGACTCGGTTTTGGGCTGGTGCTGCAGCTGCGTTTATAAAAATTGCTTCGCCTCTCGATGTTGTCCAGTGCAAGCATACAAAGTTGGTTTCGGGCTGCAGCAGCTGCGTTATTATAAAAATCGCTTCGCCTCTCGATAATATGATCACCTAGAGATAAAGTACCTTGAACTCCGGCAGCGGAAGCACGGGAAAATTTGCCAGCGACACAACGACCGCGTCGTCCACATCCACGGAAGCGATACGTTCCCAGTAGCCTACGGCCGCGGCCGCGCTCCCCCCGCAGTTCGGCGTATAGCTCACGCCCCGCATGGTAATGAGAGGGGACCAGAAGATGGTAAGGCGATAACCAAAAGTGAGTCAGACCTCTGATACTGATAGACCTACAAAAACATAGCTTTGGCAGCCGCCGTAGCGGCCCCGTACGAGAATACGGGGGCGATGGGTCAGCCTCTGGTACTGATACTGGTGATAGATACGCGGCAAGGGGTCACTTGGTCCCCCCAGGAGACGACGGCCGATTGAGGCGCTTTGACCCTGAACCTGATCCGGGGGCGGCTTTAGAGATGCCCCATTCGATGCTGGGGATTAGGATTAACAATACAGGCAGGCGGCACTCGAGCTATTGGGAGGTAGAGGGAGGCCATGGCAAGCCAGTGGCTAGAATGGCGACAGACCCTCGAAAGTAGTGCAATTGCAAAAGAGCGCGCCTAGAGTCGCGCTTTAATAGTGTCAGCTCTAGCGGGCAGGAACGCACGGCCTATCATAGGTACTCCAACCCAACCACGGCTGGTCCCATCGCATAAGCGCCCCGCCGGCCCCCGGACGCGTGCTCCCGGCCACCACCCGCTCGACCGACACCCCCCCGCCCCAGGAGCCGCCTGCGCAGACATTGCCGGAGGACAACTCGCCGCTGGCGTAATTTTTGTTGCCATCAGAGGAATACGCGGAGTACACGCTATCCGCGGCCGCCTCGAACGAGAGCAGCAGGTAATCCGTCCGCCCGACGCTCGTCCCGTAGATGCGGGTCAGCGCCTTGTGGTTTCTGTCCTCGTCGGACGTGAGCTTCCCGCGGTCCCGGAAATTGGAAGAACCTCCGCTGTAAATGCCCGCATACGCGTTCAGCACGCTGTCGCCGTAGGTTACAGGGGGGGTGATGAAAAACCCACTTTCACAGCACGACGAAATAAGAAAGTATTTAGTATGAGACCACTTCTCAGCTACAAGAGCAGTCACCCAATCATGGTTGAGCATGCAGTAGGCTTATAACGACCTTGGGCATAAGTATGCAAAAAACGGATGCATTTTTTCTTAATCATGACTTGCATGCTGGCACAGCCTTAAATTTGCACAGCATTTGCATAATAATTCGCATAGCGGTCTGCATGAAAATCTGCATAGAAAGTCCGCGACAAGTCTGCATGTGAAAATTTGCATAGAAAGCTGATTCGTAACCATTTGCATAAAACGAAGAAGCCGACCCATGACGAGAACACCCACCGAGCAAACGCGCTGCAGCCTGCCCATCTGCTAGTCAATGTTGTATCACCCGCATGATTTATTTTCTTCAATCGCCATGAGTTTGCGCATGGATTTGCATGAGTTTTGGCATGTTGGACTTGCTTGATTTTTCGCATGGATTTCCATTCGCTTTCGCTTGGCACAATCAGCGAACCTCTTGAGCGCTAGCAAAGCAAAGACCGACCGGGTTGACGCTGTGCATGGGTTTTGGCATGCTGGACGTGCTTGATTTTTCGCATGGATTTGCATTAGCTTTCGCTTGGCACAATCAGCGAACCTGGCAAAGCAAAGACCGACCGAGTTGACCGCCCACAATTTTTGCATGGCTATGAACTTCAGCAACATTGAGTCACTGAGTCAGCAACGTTGAGTCATTGAGTCCGACGGCACCCCACTTTGAGCGACGAGAGAAAGCGCCCCCAGCAATGACATGCACTAACTTAAATCATACCAGCAAACCCGATTCGTTTTTTGTTCATGCTCACCCTTGCAAGACGTTGGCCGACTCTTCTTCGCGCTTCATTTCGCGCGCCAGATTCCCAACCCAGCGATTGCAAAGGATCTGGGTGTTCGCTTTCCGCGGCGCTTATTGCCTTAGAACATTGAAGTTGTACCGAGAGTTTGCCGCGTGCTCGGTCACTGCTTCACGCGTCTGTACCATCCTGGACTGTGCCTTTCTCCTACACCGTCGGACTTCGGAGAAATGAAAAACTGGAGTACGTCATTCGTTTTCTCTGTTGCCGGTCTTTTAGTGTCCCGATGGCGTCCCCGGGTGAATTTTCTCCCGTGGAGACTTGACGCAACGAAAAGCATATCATTGAGAGTTTTTCAGCAGCAATCAGCAGAAATCAGAGCAGGGGGAACAGAAAGATCTGCCATGGCATTTCTCCACAGGTAGCCACTCGCGGGCCCCATTCGTCCCCGCTTTACAGAGCAATATCGTCGTCGTTCAAAAAGATCCTCAGCTGAGGCTTGGTCTTCTCCGCCTTCAGCTCCGCCGCTCTGCTTCTGACTGTCCTGCGCCAGCATCGCGCCGCTCGCCGCATCATTATCGATTTCGATGTACATGGACACGAGATCCGAAACCAAGTCCAAGCCCTCCTGCCTGCTGAAGTCGCGCCCCAAGGTCTTGCGTGGAATCTTTGAACCTGGTTCGGAGCACGACAGCAAGTGACTTGATTCTGTTTGACCTGCCCAGCGTATAACGCGAATAGTTCGGAATTCCTGCTAGCGTCATAATTTAGTAAACCAATGCAAATTTTTGCGAGCAACTATAAAGATAAACAAACTAATACCACGGAAATTTCTGCAAGCCCAGATGGCCGCGGAATCCATTTGCTGACCCCCATGTTGGCACGCGATCGGGCGACATGTTTGATGATGAGGAAAGGCGTCCGGCTGATGAATGACGGGCGTGATAATGAACGAAAAAAAACAAGCGCCCTCCCTGGGTTAGGGTTTAGAGCTTAGGGCTTAGAGATAGTTTAGAGCTTAGGGCTCAAGGTTGGCGCGGCGGCAGCGCGCACGCGCGGGAGCTCGGCAAAACTCCGGCGCGGCGCGAGTGCCCGGAAAAGTCGTCCTTTTCCTGTTGCGTCCGCAACTTCGTGGCCCTGTAAGCCTCCGGACCGCCTTGGATGTACTTCCAGGCAGTCTGCAGTGCACTAGCAGCCCCCGAAAAGTTCGAGTCTTGCCACTATCACACTGCAGAGGACCAGGCCCGCGCGTTCATACCTTCCATAAACTTTTCGTACTGCGCGAGCGGTTCCCCCTCATGGAGAGGGGGGCGGGCGAAACCCCGCGAGGGCTGAAGTTAGCAACTACAACAAGACGGCCATGGTCATCAAATCAATACCGCGAAATCTATCCACTTTCCATATCCAAAACCTGCGAACTTTGCTAATGACAACGCGTCGGCTAGGAATCGCCGCACTTTTTACAAAAAGCGCGCTGGTTTGATCTTTGTTTCTGCGCGCGAAGATCTGGGCCACAGTCTTTGGAACAAATTGCAACGCGCTCGACCATAAACGCTGCCGCGCGGATCTTTTCTCAGACGAGGACCGTTTTGCTGCTCGGGGATCTTTTCTCAGAAGAGGACCTTTTCTCAGACGAGGACCGATTCGCACGGACACACTTTTTGGATTTTTGTTATACACCACGGGCACAGTTTTTGGATTCGCGCGGACGTTCGGCGACAGAAACTCTGAGCGAGAGCGCGACGACAGTCTGTCTGAACATCTGACAGCCTCGCAAGGCGTTCCCTGCACAGCCTCGCTGTAATTTGCGTTCCCTGCACAGCTTCTAGACGTTGAAACTTTTTCGCGACTAATCATCTTCGGAATCTCGTACTTTTCGGATGAAACTCCTATTAAGTTGCAGTCGCAGCACTGTTCGCGAGTTAACGACTAAACTCCTAGTAAGCTGCTGGCGAAGCACCGCTCGGATGTTATCCTATTCAGTATCGGATGGAGTTTATGTATGCGCTGAAAGGCATGGCTCCATATGCGCTGAAAGGCATTGACTCGTCTGATTTTCGTCCTTAATTTGTTTGTTATGTATGATGTGCTTCGTGTTTTTCGCTAATCAAAATCAATCGCGTCCCGATAAATCCTAAAAGTTTTGGCTTCCGTTATTCTGCGAGCCTAAGTCTTGTGTCTGTCAATCTTTGACAAAAAGTATCAGATTTCATATCAATGCATAATACTAATGAAGACGAAGAGTCTGTGGCTGCCTGTAAAAAGTGACTATGCGAGATCGATGTCGAGATCAGATGCGGAGCCTTTGTTTCTGAAAGTGCTGAAAAAGAGTGCGAAATTAAATTGCCTTCGGATGGCACAATATTTATTTATTTACTTCTAGATTCACGATTAGAGAATGAATAAAAATTTTCGATAATTGAGCCGCAGCGTCCTGTGCTGCGATGTTGAAAGAAACGCATTTATTCTGTGATAAAGTAGAGACAGACACAGATAACGAAAAAACAATGTTCTTCTGCATATCATCAATTGGCATGCGGATCGGTGCTTCCGAGTAGAATTTGATGGCCATCGCCCATGATGACTAAAAGCGTCGCAATTACAAATCCAGAACGAGAGAAATGCCAACGCTGGGCGAAGTTGAAGTCGATGAATTGCGACCGTCGTATTTGCCGCTTCTAGATTTTGCGCATCGTCTGTGGTTCATCTTCTTCTTCACTAATCATGAACGTGCGGGGCCTTCCGGCTTTTCATCCGTCGGCCATTCGTTTGAAGCCAAAAGTATCAGCTTTACACTTCATCGAAAAAAAGTTATCGTCTCCCATTGATTTCCACGACCACGCGTTACATCGGTCGCCGCCAGTCTGACGACTGTGCGCCCCCAGAGCCCTGCAGCAAGTTCGGAGCCGACTCGCCGCTGTTCAACTTGCGCCGTCGAGTTGGACTGCCTCCTCCTTCCTCTCCGGCCGGATCGTCTTCCGCTGATGTGGAGAAACGTAGCCATGCAAATTGTTGGAAATTCGCATGGCGCAGCATATTTATACAAATTTTCATAGAAAAGTGTGTTTATTTTTAGTACCAGGAGTCGTGATGCCATCCCGGGATTCCATGGAGGCGAGCGGATTGGCGGGACTCTTCACATTCACAAACGGATTCGGCACGATCTGCGGCACGATCTGCGGCATTTTCATCTGCGGCATCTTCATCAGCGTCGGGTGATGGATGAACGGCACGCTCTTGGGCATCGTGAGCACCAGCGTCGGCTGCTTCGGCACGGCGGCGGTTGTGGGTTGCTTCGGCACCACACTGGGCATGGGTTGCTTCGGCACGGCGCCGGTGACGGTTCCTTTCGGGTTGTCGGAAGCTTTGGCGGAGGTAGTGTTCAAAGCCAGCGCCGCGGCCGCTCCACCTGGGAAGGCGTGGACGGGGGACGAGCCCCCTCCCGCCCACAGTAAGTGGCTGCCTCCTGGGCTGACGCTGACGACCGGGTTTTCTTCACCGCGTTTGTCCATGTCCTCGGCTGGTGCTGTAAAAAAAGAACGGACTCGATGAGATCATGAGAAAAGAGGACAGAGGAAAACACGAGAAAACGAAAAGTCAGAGCGCGGGCTAGTAGGTTGGTGTGGTCTGGTAATAGATTGCTACGGTCTGACAGATCAGCACCATCCTCGGGCTCCGCGCGGTCCGCGTGCGGCTCCACTGTCTCCAGTGCCGTTTCCTCCAGGCCAGGGATGTAAGCTCGCCAGCTCTCAACGCTGTCGAGGAGGTCGACGCACATCAAGTGGAACTTCCTTTCCTGCTCGTTGTTTTTTGTGATCTCCAGCGCGTACTTTTTGTAGTAATCTTTAAGAACTTGCTTGTGCTCCTCCGTCAGCAAGTTCTCCGCGATCGTGAAGTAACCCATGCCCTCGAGCTGTAGCCGCAATACTTGCAAGCTGCAGCTCGAGGCAAGGTGGACCAAAGGGTCGACTTCGTCGCGTGTGCTCTGGGGCGTCGGCGGTTCAACACCGTCGGCAAAGCCGCCGAGCTGCTGCTGGGAAGAAGGTGCAGGGGATGGCGGACCACCCGCGCTCACCGGATCGTTTTCGTTCCGCCATCGCTCCCACGTCGGCCCTTCATCGCTCCCACGCGTCTTCTCCCACTTTTCGTGACAGCTGCAGAAAAAGGCCCAGTCGATGATGCCCGTATCGGAAAGTGTGCTACGATATCTGCTAAACAGCACTGCATACTCGTAGTCCGCCCAGCGCTTGTCGAACGACTTTTTTTCTGGCTCGGTCATCTTGTCGCTGTATCCGTTCCGGTAAATCTCTTTCTTCAGCTCGGTCATTAGCGGGTCCGCGTCCTCCTGCAAGGGCTTCTGCTCCTCCGCGCCTTCCGCATTCGCCTGCCGCAAGTCCTCGTCCGTCGTCAGGTTCTCGCCCAGGTTCTGCTCCTCCTGCACCGTCGCAAGGTTCTGCCCCTCCCCCCTGGTGCCCGCACAGTTTTCGCGAAAAGTGTGTAGGTTCTGCGCCTCCTCTTGCTTTATGCGCTTCTGGTCCAACACGGCCCTCGCGTGCGTTTCCTCCATTGTATTGTTCCCCAAGTCGGAATTTTTCGGAAGCCCGGAGGAGAAGCCGAAGTCATCGCCGGACGGCACCGCAGACGACGACGCTGCTGCTGCCGAGGTGATCTTCTTGTTGGGATGGATGTTGAACATCGCGAGCCCGGCTTCCAGCTGCTCCGCGGTTAAATTTATCCCAGATCCGCGCAGGTTATGGAGCAAGGTCACCAAGGCGGCAGGAGTTTCCGACGTCTGCATCTGCTCTGCTTCGCTTTTCTCTTTCTGCAACTCAGCCTCTTCCACCCGCGCATGGTCCGCCATCGCTTGCTCAACCACATCCTTTGCGGGCGAGCCCCCCTGGTGGCCGTAATACTTGTCCCAGAAACCGGCGTCCAGCAGCTGCTTACCGTGCTCGTCCTGACGAAATCCGCACCCGCTGACATACGCGCTGGCTGCGACCTGCACGTCCTTCGCGGCATTCATGAACCACTTGTACAAGTCGGCACTTCGATGCTGTTCTGCCAGACTGGACTGCCCAAACGCGGCGCTGCCGTCGAAGGGAGGCGGGGGGTGGTCCAGCGTGGAGGAGCCGGCGGGGCCGGATGTGCTCGTGGGGGCCTGCGCATTCGTGGACGTGGACGCCCGCAGCGCTGTGGAGAAAGCCGGCGGCTGCATCGAAGACTTGCTGGGCGAACGAGGTCCCATGTCGTGCGGCGTTGTAAAGCCGTTCCCGTCGGCAGTCGCGCTCTTACTCCCCTCGTGCTGCTGGTGTCGTAGCTGGACCTCGTCCCTTTGCGGCTGCTCCTGTTGCATGCAATTCAAAAGAGCAATTGAACGCTATGAGAGATCTTTATTCGAGAGCAGCTTTATGCTAGAGCAAGAAGAGAAGCAAGAGGAGAAAGAAGCAATACGGCGACTTTTCCCGGCTCGCTTTTTCCGGCGTTGGTATTCCCCACGGCCAGGCCCTGCGCGGCAAGGCGCTGCCGGCGCATTTCGAGGAAGTTCTGCTTCATCGTCGCGGGTCCTCTGCTGGCCTCGGCGGGTGCTCCCTCTGCGGCGGCGGCTGGCTGATCGGCGTCGCATTGCTCGCCTCCGAGGAGCGCGATCGCTCGGTAATGCTTCCCAACGTTGGGAAGCATCGGAAGGAACTTCTCGATCACCATCCACAGCTGGTTGCCCATGATTTCCTCGGCCGTCGCTTTCGATTCTGTGACGTGAAATCAGATTAATTTTTTCTACAATTTTTTGTAGAAAAGTGCGTCCGTTTCGTTCGTTGGGTGCAGACGCAGACTCCCGGACTTCTTATTCTTTTGCACTTCCGCACTACTAGTAGTGATTACTTAGTTGCACACGGGTCGAGTCGCCACGCGAAGGCCAAGCAAGAATAAAAAAACTCTACGGCTCTCGATCGCCGTCACCATCTGCGTGCACATATCGCCGTAGATCTCTTTCTGCATGAAGGTCGAGCAAGCCGCCAGCGCCTGGGTCAGCAGCTCCTTCTCTGCCTTCACTGGCTGCTTCCACCTCCCTTCCTTGGCTTCGTCGTCCGCGGGGCTCGCACTGGAAGCCTTGCCCATTTTCTTTTTCTTTCCCTTCTTTTTTTCTTCTTCGTCCTCCATCTCGGCGAAAAGATCGTCGTCGGCGCCGCCGCCGTCAATCCTTGCGAGATCGGCGGCGTGGGCACTAATGCCCACGCCGCCCGAATCGTACGGATTGACTCCGCGGCCGAGCGACTCGCATCTGCAGAGCGACTCGGTCAGCTTCTCGGCTGCCGCATCAGATGGGTCCGCTTGCAGGGCGGCCGCATGCTCAAACATCAAGCCGATGGTCCCTAGTACCTGTAGTTGCAGGCATTCGCAAACGTGGACGAAACAAAAAGACACAGCTTTCATGGAAGTCATGTCTTTTTGAAACAAAAAAAAGCGCTGGATTGCAATTTTCTAAAAGTTACCACTTCCGTCGTTTTGGCGGTCGATACCACCGGGAGGCCACCAGTGCAGAAATTTTCGCAGATGTCCATCTTGCAGGCCCTGATGCCAGCGCTGACGTTTTCCAAAAGCGCCGCGCGTTGCTGGTTCAAGTACGTGGCCAGGCCGTGGCAATTGTCTTTGCCCTTCACGCTTTCGTTTGCGACCAAGGGGAGCACCGAGAAGTCAGAGCATTGTTGTCCAGCAGTCCAGAGCAATTGGACCAGGTCGTAGGCCCGGTTGAATTCCATGAACGACTTCTGATGCTTCTCAAACTCCGCGACCGCAAACTGCATTATGCTCGGCAAGTCCGAAAACTGTATGTAGGCGAAAAACGATGACAAAGGCAAAGGCTCAGGGTGCAACAAATAGTTGACATCCAGCAATGCCGGATCCCTTGCGGCTAGCCAGAAGGCGGAACCGACACCCGACGCGCTGGGCGTGGGCCATGAGTTCTGAAGAACTCCGTCGAAGCAGTGTCGTCATTTTGGCTCAAGGTACTAGGTCGCGACTTGCTACTCGCAGTCCGTTTTTTGCATAAAAAAGGAACTGCGAGTAGGAAGTCACGACCTGGCACCTTGAGCCAAAATGTGAGTGTTGTCAAGATGAGTCGCAGTGTCTTCATTTTGGCGCAAGGTACCAGGTTGCGACTTGCTGCTCGCAGTCCCTTTTTTGCACAAAAAAGGGATTGCGAGTAGCAAGTCACGACCTGGCACCCTGGCCCAAAATGTGAGTGTTGTCATGATGAGTCGCAGTGTCTTTGACTCAAGGCAGCAGGTCGTGACTGGCTACTCGCCGTCCTTTTCTTGCACAAGAAAGGGACTGCGCGGAGCAAGTCGCGATCTGGTACCTTGAGCCAAAATATGAGTCTTGCCATGATGAATCGCGCGAATACCATTGCCGAGCTGCTGCGCGAACAATTTCCGCCGCAAAATTCGGGCAGCAAGTGTAAGGGCGAACTATCATTCCTACAACAATGGTAAGGTGAAAGTGAACAAAGCAAGTAGTAGAAAGAGACAAAGTTTTTGATAAAAACTATGCGACACAAAGCGCGTCAATATAATATGTATAAAAAAACGAAGTAAGCAAGGACCTCCTCGTAGGTGAACGGCTGCGGCTTCTCGCCACTTTTCGTCTCCACTTTCGCCTTCCGCTTCAGCATCCGCAGCATCCACGTCAGCGGCTTCCAGGGGCAGACCTCCATGCGCGGAATGATATCCTGCACGAGCGTCGTCTCATTGAATCCCCCAGCGTAGTACCCGGCGCGAATGGACTCCGCCATCTCGTCGTCCCCCATCTGCTGCTTCATCACCGTCAGCCACGCCTGCGCGGCTTTCACCGTCGCCCCGATTTCCACGAGGTGGGACCATTTGGCCAGCCTTTGGGCTGCGAACTTGTCCAGCCAGTCGCGCTGCAGAGCCAGCGCGACAGGCTGGACAAGTGAGCAGTCCCGGACAACGTTCCTCTGAAACTTCATGCCCCTCCAGATCATCGCGGCCGCAGTCGTGAGGAAGCCGCTCGCTTCGTCGGGGGTCAGCGAATCGATGCTGAAGTTTGGACATTATTAGACAGTGATGAAGTTTGGACATGAGCGACGAATCGCAGACGTTTGATGTCATAGCTGATAACTTTTTGCATAAACAGCCAAGAGATAAAAACTGGAGATGGTACACGGATTGCAAAAATGCTGCGTCTTCACTTTGCGTGAAAAGGCCCGCCGTCGCCCGCAGTGCGATATCCTGGAGGATGCCGTTGGCCCAGCTGTCCTGCGGCAAGTTGAGCGCTAAGTAGAGGCATGCTAGCTTGAGTATCCTTTGGCAGTTCGGCGCGTACAAGTAGTAGCTGTCCTTGCTCAGTTTAATTGCGAACTCGGACCAAGCCTCCTCTCCCCAATTCTCGATCGTATTCTTCCCGTCCGGCGCGTTGAACTTGTTCTCGTAATCCTCTGTGTTATGCGTAAGTTTCAAATTTACACAGTTTGCGTGAAAAGTGTGCAGGTTTATGTAGTTTTTGGCTCTGCATACTTTTCGCAATAAGTGTGTAGGTTTTGGATTCGCATGAAAATCTTCCGGCTTCGAGTCCGCTTCGCTCGAAGTTGCGATGGAATTTTTATGAAAAAAATGATGACAAGCCCTCGCGAAGAGCTCGATCCGAAACCGCCGCGCATTTCGACGAAAGTTTGCTGATTTGGATAGATCGCATGAAAATTCTTGCGTATTTTCATGGGAGCGAAAATGTGCATGCCGACGCTCATCGGATTGAGACTGCAAGCCTATGTTTGCGAAATCTGTGCAAATTTCAGAGCGGTACAGTTTTCGCGCAAACTGTGTAGATTTGTAACCTGTACAGATTTGACAGCAGCACACTTCTCGCGCAAACTGTGTAGATTTGGAACCTACGCAAAATTTGCGAGATCTGCATAGATTTGAAAGCGGCACACTTTTCGCGCAAACTGTGTAGGTTTGGAACCTACGCAAAATTTGCGAGATCTGCATAGATTTGAAAGCAGCACACTTTTCGCGAAAACTGTGTATATTTGAGAGAAACACACTTTTCGCGAAGACTGCGTAGATTTGCACCCTACACAATGTTTGCGAAACCTGTGCAGATTTGAGAGCAGCACACTTTTCGCAAAAACTGTGTAGATTTCGAACCTCCGCAATGTTGGTTGCAGATTTGATATCAAGAAAGCTTTCAGATTGGAGAGCAGCACACTTTTCGCGAAAACTGTGTAGGTTTCAAAGGATCGCGCTTTTCTTGAAAAGGGTGTAGGCTTGCGACCCGCGCACTTTTTGCGAAAACTGTACAAATCTGAAACCAGCACACTTTTTACGAAAAGCGTGCAGATCTGCGGTCGTCGCACTTGGCGAAAAGCGTGCAGATTTTAGCCCAGCGCATTTTCTGTGAAAACTCTGCCGACAGATTCGAAACCAGCGCACTTTTTTCGAAAAGTGTGCAGAAATCAGCCCAGCGCATTTTCTGCGAAAACTGTGCAAGTCTGAAACCAGCACACTTTTCGCGAAAAGTGTGCCGATTTGAGCCCAACGCATTTTCTGCGAAAACTGTGCAGGTTTGAAACCAGCATACTTTTCGCGAAAAGTGTTCCGATTTGAGCCCAACGCATTTTCTGTGAAAACTCTGCCGACAGATTCGAAACCCGCACACTTCTTTCGAAAAGTGTGCAGAAATCAGCCCAGCGCATTTTCTGCGAAAACTGTGCAAGTCTGAAACCAGCACACTTTTCGCGAAAAGTGTGCTGATTTGAGCCCAACGCATTTTCTGCGAAAACTCTGCAGGCTTGAAACCAGCATACTTTTCGCGAAAAGTGTGCCGATTTCAGCCCAACGCATTTTCTGCGAAAACTCTGCAGGTTTGAAACCAGCATACTTTTCGCGAAAACTGTGCCGATTTCAGCCCAGCGCATTTTCTGCGAAAACTCTGCAGATTTGACACCGGCGCACTTTCTGCGGAAACTCCGCAGATTTAGAACCGGACTTCGCACACATCAAACCCGAACGAAAATGCGCACTGAAAATGCACAAGCCGCAAACCGCATGAAAAACCCCTCATATCTAGTGTGGAGCAGTTTTTTGGGACGGACATGCGGCACCACGGTCCAAGTTTTCGAAAATTTCCGTGACCTTGTCATCAAACATGACGACGACCGCGATCATCCATTTTCGACAAAATTGGCATGCATTCCGGGCGCCGATCGCCATTGACGCAGTGGCAAACCATTCCGGGCGCCGATCGCCATTGACGCAGTGGCAAACGTCGCGGAAAAGCGACACACTTTTATCGAAAAGCGTGTCGGTTTCAGACCAGCGGACTTCATCAAACAAAGGCATCGGCCTCTGCAAGGTATAAAGTGAAGCGGCCTAAAATCTACACAGTTTTCGCGAAAAGTGTGTCGCTTTCACATCTGCAGAATTTTCGCCACAGGCGTGCTGGCCTAAAACCTACAAACTTTTCGCGAAAAGCGTGCTGTTCTCAAGTCTGCACAGATTTCGCAAACATTGCGCAAATGCCAAATCTACATACTTTTCGCGAAAAGTGTGGCGCTCTCAAATCTGCACAGATTTCGCAAGCATTTCACATCCGCAAAGTTTCTGCAAAAACTATGCGGAATTCGCATACAACATGAAACGCCTTGGAATGTGCATGGAAAATAATTTCGCTACACGTTCATGATAAAACTGCGTGATCCTTCGGCTGAAAGCGCTAGACTTTTGAATCCGACAAGCTTTTCACGAAAAGTGTGGCGATTTCAAATGGCTCACTCGCGGCGCGCGAGATGGCATGCAGCCACTACACACACGAGAGCGCCGAGAGGTGAAAGCGACACACTTTTGCCGGAAAGTCTGTCCGCTTGAAGCCATCCGCTTCCAACCAAGAAAGAGGCGCATGAGTTCTGAAGAACTGGACTGGGGAGGCTACGTCGAAGCAATATCGTTATTTTGGCTCAAGGTACCAGATCGCGACTTGCTACTCGCACTCCCTTTTTTGCCCAAAAAAGGCACTGCGAGTAGGAAGTCACGACCTGGCACCTTGAGCCAAAATATGACTGTTGTCATCATGAGAGTCGCAGTGTCGTAATTTTGGCTCAGATCGTGACTTGCTACTCGCAATCCTTTTTTTGAAAAAAAGGGACTGCGAGTAATAATTCACGATCTGGCACGTTATGACATGCATCGCAGGATCGTCATTTTGACTCAAGGCACCAAGTCGCGACTTGCCACTCGCAGTCCTTTTTTTGCACAAAAAAGGGACTGCGAGTAGTAAGTCGCGACCTGGTACCTTGAGCCAAAATATGAGTGTTGTCATAATGAGTCGCGAATACAGTTGCCGAGCTGCTGCGCGAACAATTTCCGCCGCAGAAGCAAGTGTAGGGGCGAACTATCAATGCCACAACAAGGGAGTAGAAAGGTGCAAGTGTTTTGCAAATCTCTGCCAATTCGCACGGTAGAGCAAATTTATGCAAATCTCTACAAATTCGCATAGAAGTGCCTGTCACTTTGTCACTCCGATCATATTGGCAGGCCGCGTCGGTAGACGTTGGCAGGTACCCCTTCACGATCGACAGCTCCTTCACATCGGCGAGCACACTGGCAGGGGCCGTCGATTTGTTGACAGCGGTCATGTGCTTCTTTACCTATTATTATTTTTTCGTGAAGATTCTCCACCTGGACCTGGTGGGATGGTCCGGCAGTCTCGATTTGTCAGCTTGAAAATGATGGCCACCGAGAGAAGTGCTGCAATGTCAAAAAACGAAACGACGACGCTCTAGCCTGGCCGTGGAAGCTAGCGACTACAAACAAAAATAAGAAGGAGCAGATCTCGCGAAGAATAGAGCTCACCAAACCTGGAAAAGAAAAAATATACCTCCTGGTATATGAGGTTTCCACACCGGTGCGAGGCCCTGTTCGAAAAATCGAGATTGAGGTGGTCCAAAGCCGCCTTGGCGCGCGTGCCTGGCGTGGCCACTTGGAAGGCCCGCTGGGCCATGAAGCTGCTTGCCTGCCGCGGAGGCATTTGGATGTAGATAGGTAGATAACAGAAAGTCAATCGATGAGGAAACGAAAGGTGCCCGACGGCGAGAAGCAAATCGAGCGCGCTTGCGCTGTCTCTCAAGCTGCGAACTCGGTTAATTCAATTGATTCATTGATGCAGAAGCGGCGCATGGGTCTCGGACTTAGTCGTCGCTAGCTGTGTGGATGATGTGCGCGGTGCGAGATGATGCGCTAAGTGCTGGGGGTGGGTGTTCAACGCAGTTAAGAAGCAGGACTCTCTCGCTATCAAGAAAGGGCTTCCAAAAAAACGGGATCGCAAAAAACAAGGCTCAGAAGATCTCAAAATAGCCGCAAGTTTATGACGCTGGTATGACCAAAAAAGTGCAGATTTGCATGCATGCTAGTTACAACTAGCAAATTGGCATTGAAATTGGCATAGAATTGGCATAGAAGGATCATAGCGCGAACACAGTATTCGGCTCATCTGTCCACACAGTTTGATCGATCGCGGCAAAGTTCAGCCGCGCAGCACAATGCCGACACAGTGTCGCAATGTCATCTCGTGACCTATCTCCAGCATGGATTTTGTTGTTAAATTACTACAGGGCCGCGCTTTGGTGCTGCCAGCCGCTTTTGTCCGGCGCCTATGGTTTTCAAAATCTGCACTTTGATGCGCTAGTCTCAAATCTGCATAGTTTTCAGAAGAAAAGTGCTGGCTTTGGTGCTTTCGTCCCCCTGTGCCCCGAGGTTGCAAAGCACGAGAATCACTGTAGCTTCAGGGATTTCGGTGATATTTTTTCTAGCTTTTTAACGTCCTCCTCACTGATTTCCTGCACTTTCCGTGCCAGATCTTTCTGCGCCTCAGTCAGCTGCGGATTTGAAAAGCAGCGCGCGGCAACTACTCCGGCGACTTTGCTGAAGCCATCACCGACAAGCCGCTGCGTCGTGTGCGGGGCCGCGTTGCTCTTTGCCAACTGCAGCATGGCAAACGTTCGATGCGCCCAAATAAGAATCCAATCAGCCCCGAACTCGTGGTCGAGCTGGGTGAGGCCGGCCGTGATCTTTTTTGTCCCACTCTCCGAACCATCCGTCAGGAAATCCACGTCGGTCAGATGTCGCACTTTCCGGAATAGCTCCTTGTGCGCATGGGACATCTCCACCACGAAATTGCTCTTGCCGCTCTCCCCGCGCAGCTTGTAGCCAGCTGGCGGGGCGGGCTTGGACTGGATGAGCGGCGTCAAGTCGTGTTTTTGGCGCTCCTTGCGCACTCTCTGGCCATGCGTCTTCGCCACTGGTGCTGCTTCTTTATTTTTGATCGCTTTGCCTTTTGCCTTCGCCGCCGGCGCTGGCTCGCGGTACCGGGCTTGCTTCTTTTCCGCGGCCATATCTTCCCACGCTTCTACAAAGTCTGCTACCCGCTGGGACACAGCGCTTTGCTTCGCGAACTCATCCAAGGAAGGCGGGGGCGCATCTGCAGATGTAGTTGTGCGCATATCAATAAAACCGCGCTGCTATACATATGCGTGCAATTGGGAGTCCGACGCCAGCGCGTTCCGCATAGAAGGCGCACTCACACTCACTATATTTAGTACCTGGATCGGCATCCGGGACCGCCACCACGACAGGAGTATCTGCATGCCGCGGACAAGCTATGTCTTTCGGAGCAGGAACCTCCTCACGCGCAGCAGGGTTTTGCTCTGGCGGGAGGGCGACTTGTTGTGGCGGACTAGAAACCTCGACGGCAGCGGACGCTTGTCCTGGCGGCATGGCGACTTGCTGCGGCGGAGCGGCAGGCGCTTGCTCTGGCGGCAGGAAAACTTGCTGTGGAGGAGCAGACGCTTCTTCTCGCGCGGCACGAGCTTGCTCTGGCGGGCAAGCGACTTGCTGTAACAAAGCGGGGACCTCTTCTCGCGCAGCAAGAGCTTGCTCTGGCGGGGAAGCGACTTGCTGTAGCAAAGCCGGGACCTCTTCTCGCGCAGCAGGAGCGTGCTCTGGCGGCTGGGCCACTTGCTGTGGTGAGTCAGCGACTTTATCGGGTGGCGAATGAACAAGAGGAAGCCCCTGTGGAACAGCCAGCAAAAGATCGTCGCCATCATCATGCAGCTGCAACAAAGGACCAGCGGCATGCTGCTGCGGCAGAGGAGCGTCGGCGTCGGCATGCTGCTGCGGAAGTATCGGCGGGGGTGCTTTTGCTTTTGGTGTTGCTTTCGCCTTTGACTTCGGCTTCGCCTTTGCCTTCGGTTCCGCCGGCGCTTTCTTCGCTTTTGTGCTTGCCTTAGGTTTGCGAACTGGGACTGCGTGGCGCGGCACGACCTTCGATACAACTCCTGCCACTTTGATTTTCGGCGGCGCTTTCTTTTTCGGAATCGGGTTGCCATTTTCGTCCAATGCTGGGGGCTTTGGCGGATTTGCCGCTCGGCGCGTCGTTGCCATCACTTCCATCAGCTGGATCGCTATGGTGGGACCCCAGTGAACGAATCGCCCCCGCAGAAAAGTCGTGTGCAGCACCTGGCCGCTATCGATCCACGCTCGTTCATCCACTGACGATACGATTTTTTTGCCGCCCAGCGCCAGATAAATCGCGCCGTCTCGCGCCCCCGCATCTTCCAAACTCGGCGCAGCTACCAGCTGCCGCGCCAAAAATCTATGGGGCGTCTTGGAAATCTTCGTCACCGCCGCGTAAACCTCGCCGCCGGTCTTGGACCCCCACTCCACGACGATTACCTCCGGCATTTCTTCCAGGTCATCGATGTTGATGACGTCTTTGCTTGCGAACTTGATTCTCCTGGCCGGCTGCTGTTCATTTTCCTCCTCGCTGTCAGTCGGCTCCTCCGATTCGGATTCGTCGTCGTCGACTTTTAAGCTGATAGGCATCCCCGGCATGGGTCGCTTCTCCTCCGGCCGATGTTCGGAGGCAAACCGTGCCAGAATCGACGCCGTAGGCGTGGGCGGAATCGTTCCGAACTTCGTTCTGAAATTCGGCGCCGCCACGGCAATTTCAGGCGGCTCAACCGCATCAATTACAACAAGGCCAGGCGGATCAGAGCCTATTCTGCGCCGCTACTATTTATGTTTTTATCACTCCAGCACCCACCTAAACCACCTACAAGGAGAAGTCTTCCGCTTTCTTACTCTGATCCGCCTGCCATAAAATTTTTGCCTCTTGGAGCGCAGCCTCGTAAAACTTGAATCCCTCCGGTCGCGGCATCGTTGCGCGCGCTTCCCGCGGCGTCATGTTGTTCGCCAGCGCGGTGCGGAAGTTATTGGGGGTAAGTCTCAGCTCGGACGAAGTGCCGTAGTAGTAGTCCTTGGCTTCGCTGTAGATTAAGTCCCAGTACTTCTGCTGGATCGTGACGGCTTGTTGCTTGACCCTGGCGACTTGCAGCTTGGGCGCGATGTAGTGTTTGCGCCGCGTCTGGTTCGCGGCCCAGAACGACTGCTGCTGAAGATCTGCGTCGTTGATTTTTTGGCTCCGCTGCAGCCGCGCCTCGCCGACCATGGCAGCCGCAGCGTCGGGGTCCGTGAGGCATAAATTCGTCCAACTAGAAAACTCCCGCTGTTCTGCCGGAATTCTGGTTTGCTTTCCCGCGTACTTTTGCAAGTAGATGCCATACCCGCCCCTGTACCCAGAGCGAGCCTTCGCAGCAGCCTCCTGAACGCTTGCATGCTGGTCATGGCCGCGCGAATGCTCCGCCTCCATAAGCCTCTGCACCTCCGCCATTTCCTCGGCCGGATGGTCGCGCGCTGCAATGATTTCGCACATGCCGCTGTCGAGATCGATCCGCGGAAGTGAGAAAGCGTCTCGGGGGTTCTGCAATCTGTTGCAGCGACCTAAGTACCGCTCCACCCCCTCGGTACTCCATTCGAGCGGCACCTCGTCGAAAGCGTCCAGCAGACGCAGCTTCTCCGCCGTCTGGAGACCGCCGAGGACGCGGCGGAGCGAAACAAAGCAAATCGCGCCCGGGTCTGTTCTTTGCATTTTGCGTGATGGGTAGATTTTCTGCTGCTCGAAGAGTTGCAACAGAGGCTCGAGCGCTTTCAGCGCCTCCGCCTTTGATTTGTCGACGTTACTGAGCTTCACGGCCGTGATGTCGTGCATGAACTCTGCCTGGCTGTTATTACCGGCCTTGACGCCTTCGAAGCCGAGCCGATCGCTCGCAACGTCGGACTCGACGACGGTGCCCCACAGTGCTCGCCTGCGGAGGAAATCTACTAGCTCGCGGCACACGCTGTTTTCCGCCTCCTCTAAGTCCCACCCCGTGAGAACAAAAATTTCGTTCTCGATCAAATCCGGCACAAGGAGCATATTTCGCACGTAATCCAGCTCCTGCTCCACGATGTCGCTGACCTTACTCAGGCGAACAGGATGGGCAGCCAGTTGAGTTGCATGAAACGCATCGACCGGCCGCATCAGCAAGGCGAGAAAATACGCGACGATCATTGCCTCCTTGTGCGAGCCTGAGCAGATTCATTTCGCATGCAAATTCTCGCTAAAAGTTAGTCCCACACTGTCAGGAAGTTGCAAAGAAGCTGTCCGATGACTATCAGTGAATCTATGCTCATGGCAACACGCTTGATGCAAATTTGCATAGCGCGGACTTTTTATGCAAATTTCGCATGCTGATTGGCGGCGCGACTGCGTCGCTTTTATGTAAGTTTAATACTTGGCGCGTCGGCTATGTAGTTGAGGTCTTGCGACGACAGGTACGCTCCTCGCAGCACTTTCTCGAGCGTCCAGTGCAGCGCCAATGGCTCCAGCATGAGAAGGCTGTCCAGGGATTTCCTCACTGTGCCGCACCGGTTCCACCGCATCATTACCACCCCGCTGTAGGCCTGCTGTATGTATGCGACGTCCACTTTCTTCGGCTGCGTCTTCGCCACACCTTCCGCAAAAATAGTCGCGGTAGAGCTTCCAGCAACCCGCTCCAAATCTTTGTACTTGAACGAGGACTTTTTCGGATTTTCTTTGTCTTCTGCGCCCACGGTGACCCCGAAGCGCGCCAGCCCCATGCGGTGGTTACAGACATGCAGTCCGAAGATCACACAGAGACACAATGAAGTCAGTAGCATAACATAAAGCAACGCATTGCCTACGTCTACGTATGTGAGGCTGCACGCATTCGAAACCCTCTCCACAAAGCTGGCGAACCCTAAAACCAACACACATTTCGCGAAAATTTACACACTATAACCAACCGCGCGCAAGTTAGCGCAAATCCTCCTACCTCCGCTGCTCTTCAGACTCGCAGCACAGCCGAACGCAGCGCCGCATGGAAATGCTTTGCGTGCGCTCTAATATTACGGCCCCCGTGATCGACGGCGAGTGCAATTCTTTGTAAGGCGGCGACTGCTCGACAGTGGCTCCGTTTTGTTTATCTTCTGGCAGATGGACTCGAGGGCAGCCGTTAGCTTAAACTGACCAGTGCGCACGCACAGACCAGTCAAGTAGAATTTTTTTTCAAGTTTCTTCTTCGAGAGTGAGCACGACCTGAAGAATTCCTCCGCTACTTCTTCCGCCGTTATGCCCCCCTGGTGCATGAAGCACCTACTTGGCCACGCGACGGTCCTCTTCAGGGTTTCATCGTGGGCAACTTCATCAGCAGCGAGCAGCACAGGTTTCAGTCCCCCCGTATCAGCACGGGGGGAAAACAACACAAAGCAGTCTTTCTCCTGCGCCAGCTGGTCGATCTGACGTAACTCGGCGTGAAGGGTCTGGTTCCAAAAATCTTCGCGGCCCTTCGGCACGATGTGCTCGGGAATCAAAAGGCGGACGATGAGGCTCTCCCTGAACTCGTCCGCGTCAGTGTCGTCTACTATATTCCTCCGCACCTCCTCTGCATACCGGTTCGGGTCAACCTCAAACTTGATTTCGTACCGCTTGAAGTACTGCGAGGCTGACCGGTCGATTTTTTTGTTTTTCCGCATCAAACGCGCCGCGCCATCCCCCTGCCGCTCAACGACTATGACCGACTGTGGTTTCACGTACTCCCGCAAAATTCGCAAAGCACAACTCGGAGCGATTTGCGTCGCAGAGTGGTGCAAAATCTGGGCAAGCGAGAGGTGGCATACATCGTCATCCCATCCGTTGGCCCATAACCTCGCCCATATTTTAAAGTCCTTGGGTCGTGTTTTGTTGACCTGCGGCAGGCCGGAACTGTCTGCGTTGGACGCGCGAGCAGCCGCCGCCGAAGACGCAGCCGGGTCAATGTTCCTGCTTCGCATAAAGTTCGCGAGATGGCGCCTGCGCACTTCTGCACTGTACGCAGCTGAAGATGAAGAAGACGAGCTCATGGTTGCTTTGCTTCTTAGTTTTTTTCTGAACGAAAATACTAAAAATCACGATCACCGAAAACGAAAAGCATGACACGCTGGCGAGCAACCAAAGAAAGACCTACGCAAGTTCAAGCAGACGCACTTTTTAACTTAGCTGTCGCGCTCTCCATGCATGCAGTAGCCTCGTCTGTCGTGCTTTAAGTTTAATGTCGGCCAAAGTGCCAAGACTCCAAAGAAAAGCGACACCGTGATAGATGCACAAAGAACAGAGTGGTGGAAACGGACGGAATCCACGGTCTTTTCGACAAAACTTCAGCCTGCTTTCGCGAGCTCCGTTGATTCCTCTTGCCTGTGTCGCAACAGTACAACATGCGCATGCTTACGATGGTCTGGTGACTGCCTCTCGCTTATTCTCAAAGAGAAGCGACATGCTCGCGCTCAATAATGAATCAGCAAAGTTTCCGCAGAAAATGCGTCGATTTCGTGATCGTGTTCCTCTGTGTTCAATATGGCGCTTCTTTCATCGAAAATGAGCACGAGCGTGGATTCATATTGAGTCATCGTCTGCCGGAGTGTCTCTTTTTCTGCGCGACGTTTTTGTTTGCCTTCTTCATCGGCGGTGGGCCTGCTTCATCTTCGAGCTGATCCTGCGCGCGCGTCTTCATCGCTTTTTTTTTGTTTTTCTTTCTGCTTGCTGCAGAAGGTGCCAGGAGTTCATCTGCGCCGGCCTCATCTTCGCTCGTTTCGTCTGTCGGGCAGAACGCTCGCTTCATCTTTGATCGCTTCGTCTTTCCACCTTCGTCTGTCGGGAAGATCGGCAAATTTGAGTAGTCGGCGCAGGAGTCCTTGTCCTTGAGCACCCCACGCTCACGCAGCTCTTTCTCATAACCTTCGAGCCACAGCGGCAGCGTGTTGTCTTCTTCTGCTTCGTGCGCCACCATTTCTTGCTCAGGGGCGTCCTCTTCTTGCTCAAGCGGATCGTCATATAGCACCAACTCATTCGCGGACTTGCTGCCACTGTCATCCTCCCGGCTGCCCGGGTCAGATGGCTGGTATTCACGGGACTCCACCGCCGACGCGGGCAGCAGGGAGTGGCCGTGCGCGTGGGGGTCCACCTGCACGCAGTCTGTTCGCGCCAGTACCTTCCCTTTTTTTTTCTCTCCTTCATCATCCAAAGCCCAGGCCACAACGTACCACGGGGATTTCTCCCCGTGGTAGTGCGACCGGGAAAGGACCTCGGCAGGCGGAAACAGTCCGCGCTGTTTTTTGCCGAGCTCCAATCCCGTCTCAGGATCGAAGACTTCGCCCCCCGTGTAGAAGTTTCGAAGCTGCTCGGCCTTCCAGCACTTTTTCAAGATGTAGTCCTCCGCGGCTTCGTGGAGGATCCTCAGCGCTCTTGGCGTGATGCGATATTTTTTGCCCACTTTTTGTTCTTCCTCAACTGCCAACGCGTTCAGAGTTTTCAAGTCGCCACCAGTAACACGGGCGGAGACCACCCCCTGGGCGAGCAAATTCGCCGCGACGTCCTTTTCTATTTCGGCTGCACCTTCGAGTCCTTTCCTTTTCGCCAGCGAGTCCGCCTTCTTATCAGAGAACAAATCTTCCAGGGAGTCCGACGGCGAATCATTTCCAGCGAGTCCGTCTTGTTCGGGCGCTGCGTGCTCCAGCTGTTCCTCCGCCGCATCGCGAAACCTCCGGAACCGGGAAGGCTGCAGCACATCCAGGACGCATCTCCCGAAAGCGGAGCTCGGGATTGCGGTTGACGACGACTGGAACAGGTAAACCCTGCGAGACGAGCTTCCGAACCGCCGGTCCAAGTTCTTTCTTGAAACCTTGAGTTTCTTGAAGACCTTCGCCACCGCCGCTTTTTCGACGGAAGCAGGGCCATCGATTGCGTCGTTTTTTCCGCCGCTTTTTCCGCTGAAAATCTCATCGATTTCGTCGCTGACCGCATGAGAGGGAAGTTCCTCGTCGGAGACATCCGAATCATTGGAGAGAAGGTCCGCCGGCTCCTCTGGAACTACTTCTTCATCTGTCCCCATCTCGTCAGAGCCCGAGTCGTCCTCGAGCTCGACGCTGGTTTGCCAATCGATTTGCACCACCTTCTTCCTACTTGATTTCTTAGCGGTTCGCTCTGCTTCCCCTAGATTCCCGAGATTGTCGGTTGCCGGTTTTGAACCTGTAACCGACAATCTCGGCTGAAGAGGTGTCCACTTCACTTGTTTTTTCCACGATGAAGAAGAAGAAGACTGCGGCGCTCCTGGTTTTTCGCCATCGCCAGCTGCAGGAGAAGGAGGATCACTGTTCGTCACCAAGTTGTGGTGCTTCGCGTTCGCGATCGCCTGATTTATTGAACAAATGCGCATAAACTCATGACACGACTACACCTAATGAGAATTTGCATAGCATTGCACTTGCATGATAATTTGCATAAAAAGTGCTTTTTTACCTGTTGCCCCGCTCCCCCTTTCTCGCGCTTTCTCGCCTTTTCGCAAGCCTTCTCGTACCTCTTCTGGTGCAAAGGCATGAAATGATTCGCAGACAGCTCGCCGCTGGGCATGTGGATCGATTCGCCGTCCACCACAATCGTTTCCTCCTGCTCGGCCTGTGATGGCAGTGCATCACAGTGGCTCAGCTATTGACTGACTCACCTACACCAATTCCGTCGGACTTTTTCTCTACCTACGCGCGTCTTGCATCGATTAAAAAAATATCGCTGCAACCTCCAAAAGCAACAAGGAAGGAAATAAAAAAAAAGTGCCGCTGGATTGGTTTTTGTAACCGCGGAAATGTAGCTGTTGTATTGCGCGGACGGAAGCCGGCTCGGGAGGCGGCCCTTGGGTAACCTGCGCCCGCCCCATGGGTAGGCTGATGCGCGCGGAGCCGGAGGTTCGTGCGCGCGGCCCATGGAAGACTTGCGCGAATGCTGTGCGGGCGGCAGCCGCACACTCTGTAGGGGTATTGAAATTACAATCAATTATTGCAATTACAATCGATTTCAATTACAATTGATTTATTACTCACAAAATGGATTAAAAATTCAATTACTCAATGAATTCATTAATTAGTATCAATTAAAATTTTTCACAAAATGGATTTACAAACTAACTACCAGCCTTTTTCCCAGGGGAGCTTTCTCGTCTGCCGCATATTGGTCGCCGTCGGTCGCCGCAGGAGCTTCTGGATTGAGAGCCGAAGATGTTCTCTGCGGAGAACCTTTCGCCGACATGTTGACGCTCGTGCAGCTATGAAAGTGGAGAGCGTCGATCAAGCCAAGCCATTGAATATCTTGCGTCGAGCAAGAGCAAAGTAGTGTTTATTTTTTACAAAATCAACGCTAAAAGTGTGAAAAGTGTGTCTGTTCCCTACTGTCAACTTATCTGCCTACGTACTCAGCTGGACCTGGTAGAAGTCACCTGTTGCCAAAATGAAAATGATTACGGTTTTTATTAAATGAAAGCAAGGTCGCGCGAAGCTAACGGAAAGCCCTATCAAGCGTGAAAAAAAGCGAAGCAAGTAAAAAGGCGAGCAATGACTCTGCACGTAAAAAGCCTTGCCGTCACGAGCATGGATCAGCGCGAACAAAAATGGATCTGGATCTGCATGAGCATGGATGTTGCTTTGCGCAGTCAGTGCCTATTTCTTTGGACGATTCCAACAAAAAGAGATCGCTTCAAGATGAGCAAATGCAATGGATCTCGAGGGGCCAGCAAGCATGGATCTTCGACCGATCGACGACTTTCGAGTTCGAGACTGAAAACCAAACGCCGGGACCTGCTTCTTGGAGAATCTTCGTCTCCTCCCTCTCGCATCTTCGTGCGGCTTCCTTTTTCGTTTTTTTTTGCGCGTTTTCCAAATTTGTTCTTCATTCCTTCTACATGCATGCTCGACCGGCGTTCTACATGCATGCTCGATCTCCGAAACCAAGCGCGGAGTAAATTCTCCACCGCCACCGCCGCTGTGGAGTAAATCTACAAGCTTTTAGTGAAAAGTGTGCTGCTCTCGCAGAACCCCAAAAGCAATTGACAACTCGCGGCCCACTTGCTGCGACCACCGAGCCAGTTTGCGCCCATTACCGCCGCAACCGCATTGGCATCAACTGCTTGTTGAGTCGCGAGAATAGCATTTGCCTTCCGCGAGAATAGCATAGCCCTTGCCTTGGCCTCCGCTACTACTACTCGCGCTGTCCGCCCCGACGCTGGTGCTTGTAGCCGCCCGAAGAAAGCTGCTCTCTCGTGCTGCTGCAGCATCGTCAGGTGGTCTCCGAACTTCAGGGGCAGCAGGTTGGGGTGGCGGGGGCGGCGACAGAAGCGGACCGTACGGGCGCCACGGAGTACCGCAGGGGTCGTAGCCGAGGCGGAGAATGCGTTGCTGCGGGCACTCGCCGGGGAAGTAGTACTGAGCAGCTCGCTCTTCGTTTCTCCGCTGCGTGGCGTAGACTAGAGCTTCTCCTCGAACTCTTTATGCGGAAAGGGAGCGGGGCGAGTGAGACCGAGCGGATCCAAACATGTGTTTACTTTCTTTTCTTCTTTATCTATGTCAAAGCTATTATTATTCCAGTACTGATCGCGGTGCCACTTCGTCCAAAGCCAAGCTGTATGCGAGTCTTCTTTTTTATGCTGCTTGGCGCTAATAGGCATTAACTTATGACATAGGCGCATGTGAAAACGTTCAGGATCGTGTTGAGCGCAATTGAAAAAGCCCTCCGCGGGCGTCTTAGGCGTAATCAAATCAGATGACGTTGCCGAGTACCTGGAGGAGATAGGGGATGGCGGTGGGACATTTTTTCTTCTTCAGTCTTAGACTTCTTCTGAATCCCTTACCGCTATAGAACTAACACGAACGCCGATTCACACGCCCTGGGGATCACAAGCATATTTGGGCGAGGTCGAGGAGAGGGGATCACGACAAGCATCCATTAATATTGCCGAGCGAGGCTAGACAAGGTTGCACGGAAGATCATCTTCGGAAAGCATGCAGCATGATCTGAGCATGAACCTTTCGGAACGAATGCTAGGCATGAACATGAACACGAACAATGATGCTGAACGTGCAAGGCTTAAGACCAGCTGGCCCAGCTTCTTCGCCATTCGTTGACTTTTTTAAGTAGTAGCCGGAACAAGTTGTCAATTCGGTAGGACTGAGCCCAACTTTTTTCATCATCAGCTTACATATCAGAATCAATTCGTCGTCAGCTTATCTATCAGAGTCAACAAGTCAGCAAGCAGAGCGTCACCCTCGTTTCCATGTCATCGACATGTCAATGCGCGCCTGCGCATCGCTTCCCCTGTCAACATCAGCGAGCCCCTGTCAACATCAACAAGCACCTTTTTCGTCGCCGAGTGCTTCGGCCCGAACGTCGTCAAACTCATGGTCGGAGTCGAGTTACCTGCATAATTAACGGGCTTCCGTGGTGTTCGTTGAATTCCAACCATAACTAAGAATGACGAAACTTGTTCCGAGGTGGAGTGAGAACGTGACATTTTTCCACGTCAAAACTCAGAGAAATCAACTGTACTTTTGCTGTTTTCGCACTTCGTCCGGGTCCCCCATGTTGACGTGGCGCAAGAGGCTCCGCATGTCCTTGAGCAGCTGGCTCATTCCCGCGAACAAAGCCGCCTGGTTTTCCACGATTGTCCCGATGTTCTCGTTTATCGTACCTGGGTCGATGGAGGAAAAAAAATTGTTTGCGTTTCACACATGCACGATATTGCATGCGCAACGGTCTACGCTGAATGTTTGAAACGTGGGACAATCCTAGGCGTTTACCTCCGCAAGATTAAAATCGTCAGCACCTTGGTTGATGCGGATTTGTCGTAGCTGTTGTGTCACCGACTCCGGCTGCCAGGTGCCCGGCGCCGGCCCTGCGGCCACCGGCTCTTTGCTCTTCTGGCGCTTCATCGACGTCGTGGCTGGCGGTCCGGAGAAAACGTTGCCGTCTACGACCTTGACGGTAGCCTTGACGGTAGCCGGCCAGTTGGGCCCCGCGCAGTCGAAGCACGTCGGGACCGTTGTATAAGGCAACGACCGGTCAAACTGGTGCTCCATGAACAACTTACCGATTTGCTCCGCGTCGCACTGATTGCATAGGGCCGGTTCATTTTTCGATTTCGTTTTTGTGGGCGTGGAGCATGCAGTACCTCGGAGGTTGTCTTGTTCATGGAAACGAGAACGAGACAACGACGCTGCCTTGTTCATGTCAAGAACGGCCTCCATCGGAAATATGTTGGCTGCCTGAAGATGAAAAGTTACTGGCTTTATCTACCTGTGCCTACCTATCCGACTACTGCTTTCTTTTCGCTTCCCTGTTTTCGATCAACGCACCAAGCAGAACGCAAGGAAGTATGATTATAACGACTTTCGCAATTATTTAAGTCACGCACTATCTATGATTATAACTATACGGCAAGATCTGCGATCTGACCCGACTTGACACGACACGAGCGCAAGCATGATCCTGATTGGGTATGACCTGACCTGGCCTTCTTTTCTGATCTGGTATGGCCTGTCCCTGATAGATTTCTATGACCTGACGCGTGATCTTTCTGAGAGATTGGCACGATCCGCGAACAGGCGCACTTTTCTGCAAAAGCTTGCTGCTTCATTCCTCCATCCAAATCCTGTCTTCACTGTCATGCGAGCCACCATCAATCGCGCACGCTCTACCATGCAAATATTCATAAACTTGCGTAGCGCTTTCCACTGCCATGCGAACGCTGAGAAATTTGCATAGCGCTCGCCACTGACTCTGCCACGCAAATTCACACAAATTTTCATAGCGACCGCGACTGACTTTTCGTGCAAATTCTCACACGATCTGCAGAGTGCTTCATCATCAGCCCACGCAAGCTTTTGCCATGCAATCTGCAGAATTTACCGCCAGACTTCACCTGCAGATTGTTTATAGATGAAACGGATTCGCGAGCCACCATATCCATAACTTGTTGGAACTGGTTTGCTTCATCATAAACACCTTGCATAAATAGATCACCAACGCATCTACGTAAATTCTTCAAATATGTCGTATGACCTGGCGCCTGCATGCCGTTCTGCAAGATCACAGCGCGCTGTTCGTTTCCTTGTCAATGCGCGCGTGCGCATAGCTTCCCCAATCAACGCCAGCAAGTACAAAACGCATCACCGAGTGCATGCAAATGCCATAATCTAAATTTTTTCATTCCGTATTTTGCAGACTTATACGGTCTTTGTGATAAGCAACTTCATGCTCAATCATGGCGCCGCATAAATCATTGCTGCATCATCAGTAGATGGCCGCCGCTTCGTATGTTCTGCGCATGTGCTCTCTATGCCATGAAAGCAGCACCGAATGCGAGAAAATGGATACGCGACAGCCAGATTTTCGAGCACGAGGACGGGGGACAAATTTCTAAATACTTACGTAGCCATCTACTTCGGACTCCGTGCGCGAGCCAGCTCCCTATGCGACCATAGCTACAAGGGAACCACCAATTATCGAAGCGGTCCTCGGCTCCCAGAACAAGCTCATGCAGGAATCACGATGTTCCCACAGAAGTACAAGATGAAAGTGGGCGGTTGTCTCTGGCTAGCCACGACGCTGCGCAGTGGCCGTACATGAGGAACAGGGATAGAAACCCGGGGACGAACACGAGCGCGAGAAAGTAGGCGAACCGCAGCCGGTAGATGGTTAGGCAGATTACGTAGAAGAGGATCAGGCTCCACCGCGTGCCGAGGTAGATGGGCGGTTGGTCCTGCCCGTGCGGGAAAAAACGGTCGCGCCGACGGTCGAACTCCGGCAGGTAGGAGGGCAGGAAGTACACGATCGCGTAGTTCAGCACCATATGGGCGAAAAGCGCGGAGACGCCGCTCGCGGGCTGGAAGTGGGTGTACCAAAACTCCCGCGCGACGAAAAAGACGCAGAGGCTGAGGGAGAAGACCGGCCCGAGAAAGAGAATGGGGGAGCACACGTAGCCGCACCACACAAACTGCATGAAGCCGAAGAGCATGAACAAAAAGGAAAGAATGAACAAGCCGAACTCGGCCTGTTTTTTGCTCCGGTGCATCCAGTCGAAACTCAGCGACTCTTCCAAGTAGTGGTCCGGGTGGTTCCTCGCCGCGGTGGCGCCCGCGGTGTGCGAGGCGGCGCTCGTGAGGCCCGTCCCCCCGGAGGGGGACGAGCGGGAGCCAGCGCGCAGCGCATGGCCGATACCCATCTGCTGCGGAGGAGGGTACGGGTTGGCCTGCTGCCGCTGTCGCTGAACCAAAGCCGTGTGCTTCAGCAGTGCGTACCATTCTTTTTCTTCCGGGGACCTGGTGGCCGCGGTCTGGCCCGCATCGGTTACTCCTGGTCCTGGTCCTACAAACGATGATGTAGTTGCGGCTACTTCCACTGTCCCTGCGAGCGTTGCATTCCCGCTGCCCAGGCTGCCAATGCTGCTCCGACTTCGCCTCCCTGTGTCGCCAGTGGCCACTACCCTCGGAGGGATCCCGATTTTTCTCTCTCCGAGCGCCTTCGCGAGCACCTTCCTCACCACCCGCGGGTAGAAGTTGAGATGTATCATTTTCTTTTTCGGGCGCGGCGTCTGCGTCGGCTGCTGTTTCGGCGGTGGAACGACGCGCCCTTCGCCTTCATTTACCGCACTGGCATTCCCCGGCTGGGGCGGCTCCGCGACCTCCGGCTTAGGAGCCTCATCCGCCCCCCCGCCGCCCCCGCCGTAATATTGGTAATTGTAGCTCAGATAGTCGATTGCCCGGCACGGGGCCGTCATGTCAACAATTTCGTCCTCGTCAAGTGGACGCATCCACCACTCGTACCACGGATCCTCCTCTGCCCACGCGTTCCGCTGCTGTTGCTTTTTTCCCCTCGACTGCGCCCCATGATACCCCCTTTCGCCCGGCTTCCAGCGAGAACCCCCACCAGCGTTTTCTTCCGATCCACGATTGTGGAAGCTGTAGCTTTCCCCATATCCACCGTAGCCACGGCCCTCTGATTTGCTATTTCCAGCGTTCTGCTGCGCCCCATTCCTCCCACGACCACCTTCGGCGCTTTTTCTCCGGTCCGCGAGGATGTCGTTTTCGTCGATGCAGCGGGTACTGTTGGCTCCCTGCTCGGCGCCGCGCTGAAACTGCAATGTCAGAAAGTGCATGGGCCGTCCGTGCCGCTGCCACATATCACCTCTTTTTATCACCTCTTTTTTCCGCAACCGGTGCCACCTCGCAATTTTCCCACTATTTAGCGCCGTGGGACTGCTCAGCTCGTCTAAGCTCTGTTCCCCGTCCTCGCTCCGGCCCGCGTCGGAGCCCGTCGTCGACGCCAAGGAGTCTCCCGCCTTCGACAGCGAGCAGTCGTCCCGCTTAATAAAAGCGTCCTCGTCGCTGGAGGACGAGCTGCTGGAGGCGGAAGCTTCCTCGCGCTGCTGTCCTGCTCGCCCGGTCCGTTGCTGGTCTTTCGAGTTTTGGGCGCTATCGCTATCTTTATCCTCCAGTGCCGCGCCCGCGTCAACATGCGGGGACTTCTCGCTTCTGCCTCCGCCAGGGGAATCGGATGGGCGCACCTTTGCAGAGGGGACAACCACTCCCCGTGGCCGCGCGCAACCACTGGGACTAGTCGTCGCCTCTGCAAAGGTGCGCAGCTCGATCCCAGCACCAGCAGCCTCCCGGCCTCGAGGCTCACCACCGCGTCGAGACCGGGAGGGTGCTGGTGCGGGGATCCAGCTGGAGCTGCGCACCACCCGCACAAGGTCCCCGACTTTGGCGCTGATTTTTTGCGTCCACGAGGTGAGTGATTTTTTCAGCTTCATCGGCCCCGCCCGGCCGAGGCGGCTGAGGCTGGTCCCCGGCGATTCGCAGGCGCCTTCGCTCCGCTTCTTCTCGTCGTCTGTCTCCTTTTCAAGAACTCCTACAGGGACGCCGACACTTCCCGAATCATCTGGATCCGCCTCCATGGATCGTCGCGGTCGCGCGATGAGGACGCCAGAAGGTGTTTCGTCTCTCTCCTTTTCAACACCCACAGGGACGGCGCCACTTGCACAATTTCCTGGATCCGCCTCCATGGATCGTCGGCGGTCTCTCGTTCTCCAACTCGGTCGCGCGGTGGACACGGCGAAAGGGGAACAACGGCTCTGCACGGAAGCCTCCAACGCAGGCCGCGACGACCGTTTCCCCTCTGAGCAAGAGGACCCGTCCGTGGCGGTCGAGGTTGAGGTGGACGTGTCGCTCGAGCTCCTTGAACGTGGCAACAGCGCGAGCTGCGAGTCCACAGCGTTCTCCGCCTTTTCGTCCACCTTTTCGTCCGACTTTTCTCCACAGTCGTTTCTCCACCTTTTCGTCCTTCCCCGGTCATTTTTCCGCCGCTTTCCGCGGGGGTGTTTCAGTTTCACTCGTCCCGCCTTCCTCTCTGATGTTTTAATTCGGTTCTCGCAGCCGATCCAATGACTCCAGGCGAGCCGCACCAGGCGACGTTCGCACAGAGAATTGCGGAGGACTTTCAGGACCTCGCGGAGCGCGTGCGGAACGCAGCCACTCAGACTGCAAAAGAGGGTGGGAGGAGAGGGACCTAGACCGTCAAACGCACCGCCGCTGGGCGTTTGCTTCAGCAGCGCCATCAAATCGTGGTCGGAGAGCAGCTTGTCCCCGGGTCGAGTCTGGAGGTGGGGCAAACCCCAAGATGATCCGGGCTTCGTAACGTCGCTCAGTTGTTCTTGTTGCAACGCGTTGCTCGACCTCGCACTATGAGCAGCGGCCGCTTGATTCAGGCTCCGTAGTGTAGAACGCGACAGCGGCTCCGGTTCTGGATGTCCAAGATGTTGTTCCCGGCTGTTAGTTTGATCGATACTGCTCCTCCGGCCCCGCCTGTCAAACCCGTGGCTCTCGTCTTCACAAGGCTGCCTCGTGCTGGCTGCTCTTCCTCGAGCTCGAGGGCGGCTTCTCCCGCGGCTATTATTCCCGTTGATGTTCTCACGTCGCCTCCTTCCACTCGCCCTCCGTCTACGGTCGTGACAAACGTTGCGGCGGCCCTTCGGCGTATCATGTGCACCGCAGGAACCTGCTGAGCCCGCAGATCTGCTCGAAGCTCCTGATGACGTTTGCGATTGCGTTTCGGGATGACTACTACTTTCCGAGTCTACAGCCTCTTCTTCCGAGACGGAGGCGGAGCTGCTGCTTGGGCGAGAGGCACTCGAGTCGCGATAGTACGCAAAGCTGCGCGACGAGTCGCCTTCGGCAGTATCCATCGGGTCGCGGCCAGCTTCGCGCGAGCGCTGCTCCGCGCGTGACCGCTCCGCGCGGCACGGAGCAGCGCTCGGGCGTGCCCGTTTTTTTGCCCTTCCCCTGGTCGTGGTGGCCAGTTCGATGTAGCTTTGGTAACCAATTTCATCTTCGTCTTTCGGTATCCTCGCAGAGAACTTCGACGTTGAGGTCGAAGACGAGGACGCGTTTGGTGTCGGCAACGACGTCCGCTGCGGGCGCGGCAGTGTCGCGGCAGCCTCGCCCCGGCGCTCAGCCAGCACCGTCGGATCGAAACTGACGCGGCGGCTCCCGCCATGGTGCATTCTGTTCTCTCGGCTATCCGATACCGCACTTCAGGAACAGCAGGAACTGCGTACTTACTTCTAAGAAAGTACACAGAACCGGGCTCACCACGCGTTCTTTATTCAATCAAGAACGATAGTCCGGGGCTACTCAAATACTCGGACGATTCAGGAATTATTTCTTGTCCTTTGCTTGCTCGTAAAACTAAAACTCGTACTCGTCGACGTAGTGGGTGTGAGAGCTAGTACTCAGTACTGTGTCCATTGTATACTATTTTTTGGCCTTCGTTGAAACAAGGGAAAGACTAGCTGCACAGGTACCCAACGCCAACGCCAAAAACAAAAAGGATTTACAATTACATTTACACTTCCTATACCTTAGTTGTACACGAACTCCTGCCATGAGTTGATTGATTGATTGATTTGTGCAAGGTGCAAAGTCCAGACGCTCGCCAAAAAGGTTCGAGTTTCAAAAAGAGCCAGAAGTTTGTCCATTTCGGTGGGAATCAAGCGCACCACGAGTTTGACAGTAATCTTGTTGCGAGGCCTCGTGGATGACCCGCCTGGTCGTGCTTAGTCGGTTGTGTCAGTCAAGGACTTCTCTAGACCATCAGACTGGAAATCGGCGACGAAGGCCATTTACGCATGAAAGCGGGTCATTTTTATGTGGCGATAATATTCGATCCACAAAGGTGCAAGCAAACTACGCGTCTGGCCTGGCGAAAAAAGAGCCTGGGGCACAAACCAAGCGAAAACCGATGAAAAACAGAGATGAACACGAAGCAGCTTGATGTCCACCTCTGGTTTCACGTAGCGTCTCCCCCTGCTCCCAGATGAAAGTAGAAGTCGGGCAGCCACTTCTCAGAATATTTCTACGTTCGTGCCCGTCTTGCGCAATGCGTTTTGGGTCGACGTCTTCTTGGCTTTCAGTCGTGGCACATCACACCGGAGAGCCACCGCTCACAGAGTTCTTCCAACGTCGTAGCCGTTTTCGATTTCGCAATGTCAGCCGAACTGCTTGATAGCCATCTCGGTCTCCACCATCGGAATCGATTCAAATTCATTCATGTCCCCAATAGATCCATCTCGTTCTCGGTCATACTCATACTAGCAATAGCCAAAGCCAATAGCTACGACGTCGCTGTCGCGGGTTCTTGCCCGCTTCCTGGTGGCGGCGGCGGCACCCCAGCTGCTCCGGGTCCCATCATCCCCGGCATCATCCCAGGCATGCCGCCCTGCTGCATCAGCATTTGCTGCTGGAGCATCATCTGCTGCTGCATCATCATCATTTGCTGCTGCGCGTCCATTCCCATTCCCGGCGCTCCCGGCATTCCCATTCCCATTCCGCCCGGCATGTTAGCAGCACCTCCCGGCATTCCCATCATCCCCATCTGCCCCGGCATTTGGCCTTGCTGGGCAGCGGCATCTGCTGGCTGGCCAGGCTGCTGTCCCTGTCCCGGCGCTGCTGGCGGCTGCCCTTGGGCTGTCGGTATGGATCCCGTCGCGCCGTTCATGCCTGGCTGCTGCATTTGCGGTTGCATGCCCGGATGCATCTGCATGCCCGGCTGCATACCGGGAGCCATATTCATAGGAGCTGCGCCGCCGGGGGCCATGTTCATACCGCCGGGGGGCATGTTGGGGTTGTAGCCCATGGGGTTGTAGCCCATCGGTCCTCCCTGCATCATGTGGGGGTTCATCTGCGGATTGCCGTAATTGTTAGAGGGGTGAAAAACCCATTTTTCGCGGCATTTGTGGCAGGTGGTTGA
>RXOD01003938.1:0-35763 GCA_005223375.1 Amoebophrya sp. AT5.2 | reverse complement strand
GTCTGCTGCCCAGCCGCTCCAAGTGCCTCCCGCGACCGCGACGACCTCCGGATCCGGTGCGGCGGGTCGCGCGACACCCCGTTCCGGGACTCGGTCCGCCACCCCGAGGTCGGGTGCGGGCGGGCTGATGTCCGGCGCCGGGACTCCGCGGACGATGCGCGCGCTGATGCCCGACGAGCTCGTGAACCATTTGCTTACCCTAGAAAAGGAGCGTCGCTTGGGAGAACAGTCCCACAAGCAGCAAATCAAAGAGCTGAAAGACCAGGAATTCGAGCGTGCCAAGAGCCTGCAGCGGGCGCAAAGGGACCTCGACCGGGAAATCAACGCGACGACGAAGGAAGTGCGGCGGCAAGACGCACACGCGACCAAGATCTCGGTGGACCTGGAAATCCTGGAGCGGACGCGGGAAGCGAAAGTTCCGCTAAAACACAAGGCGGAACAGAGATTCGAACGAGAAATCGAAGGGCTGACGAAGAAACACGAAAAGGTCGAACTGAACTACGCGAATCAAAAAGCACGCTGCGGGGAAATGAAAGGACGGCTCAACTACCTGCAGTATTGCAGAAAGAAGCTGCAGCAAGGTAGATGTTATTTTCGACGGCCGCGGAAATATTTTAGCACGCAAGAACAGAACGGGAAACGCAAAGGCAAACGGAAGACGTTTAGCGTTCGTGATTGTCACCCTGGTCGTGAGAGCGAGAGTACTATGAGTTGTTCCACTTCTACTTCATACAAACACAGATTTTTTTGATTGCTCTGGCTCAACGTTGCAATGGTATTCCAATTTTTCAGGCGTTATCCTGGACCTCCATCCGGGCTCGATTCCGGACTACGATCCTCAATCTGGTGCGTCGAACCTGCAGTTGGTGGCCCAGCTGCAGCTCGGGCAGCAGCAGCGTGATTTGCAGAAAGAAAACAAAGAGTTGAAGCAGAAAATTCACGAGTTGAAGCAGCAGATTGCGGACCTCGAAGACGAGTTACGCAAGTACAAGACGCACGCGAAGGCGAATTACGGGAAGCGATTCTCGACTGCCACATCCTCCTCGTTGGGCGGAGGAACAGGCGGCCAGGGAGGCCTGGCATCTGGGAGTACTGGTCTTTTCGAAAAGAAATTTCGAACTCGAATAAAAGGATGAAAGTCGATGTTTGTACGTCGGTCGTAGAACATGGGGACATCAGAAGATTGTGACATTCCACCAGGCCACTCCTATTGGCTCTCTGTGTTTAACAGGTGCCAGCCAGACCGAAGCGTGGCCGCGCGGACAGGGTTCGCTTTTCAGCCGCGCCACCCAGGTCGATGACGGACCGATTCCGAGCGCGGTGTCGCCATCGGATGGTGTGCAGGACCTCACGGCCGAGGTACCGCCTTGTTGTCGAGATTCTGCATGATCGATGTTCAGCACCCAGAAGAAGGAGACGCGTTTTTTTCCATAGCAGATAAATCCGAACATCAATCTTGTTCAGCCGCCGGCGGCGGCGCCGTTGGCAAACGAAGACGAAGACGGTGCGTTACTTCCCTCGCCTGCGGGTGGCTCGAGTACCACTTCTGCATCTGGAGTGGTAGATCCAGTTTCTGCCCCCGACGCCACAGCAGCGGCGAATGTTGAACCGCCGGCGGCTTCTCCTCCTGCGGATACGGACGAGCATCCTCAACTACAGGGCACTACGGAAAACGAGCAGTCGGGCGGCACAATCATCTCAGACGAACTGATGGGGGGTCTCGGCGGCAGAACGTCTTCCACCGCAACCGCTATTTTGCAGAAGGACCAGCTGCAGGAACCAGCGGATGGTGGTAGCATCAAGGCTGGTGAAAAAATAGAAACGGAGGACCTATTAAAGCTGGGTCCGGCCATGACAGAGGAGCAGATGAAGCAAGACCAGATTCGGCTGCGTGCTTCGGCCCCGGCGGACTTCTATCGCTCCCTGACCGTGCCACCCTTGAAAATCGACAGCACGAGCGGAGCTACCGGAGCTGCGTCAGCTGCGCCGAATACCGGATCCGCCTCGGCGTCAAGATCGCAGAACAAAGCGCACAAGAAATCAGGCAAGAAAAGCAAGACAGCTGCGGGACAGTCGCAAAAGAGCGCTACTGGTGGGGGAAAAAGTGCTGGGACAACGGCGGGCGGCACAGCAAGCAACATTGCGCGCGCCACCGCGCCCGCCCGCATTGGGATCCCGCAGGGCGGAGCCGGCAGCTCAGCGGCCCCTTTGCCAGGCGGAGCACAACCTCTGAATCCAGATGCTCAGCTGCTCTCCGGGCGGATCACTCGCCGCCAAGAGTCTCCCCTGGAGACCATCATCTCAGGCGACGAGAAGTCATCCATTTCCCCGGCCAAGCGGAAGACGCAGTCCCCAGCGGTGCGGCTGTCGTCTTCCACATCAAAAAAGGATCAACCATCTTCTTCCGGGGGGCGAAAATCAAGATCCTCCCCAGGGACCACTTCTGCAGCAGCGCAGGAGCAAGACAACGAATTCCTCCATCAAGGGGCGGCTGGTGCGGCAGGCCCCTCAGTGGGTGGGACAGCAAGCGGCACTACTGCGTCACTGAATCAAGGCCAAGGTGGCTGCACCAACCTGAAAGATCTCTACAAAAACCCTCCCCCCGTGCCCGAGTTTTTGTTTTCTCATTTGGCTCGCGAAACGACGCAATTTGCCGGAATGAAGGGGCAGCAGCAGCAAGCAGTTGGCGCAGGAATCGCAGTGACGTCCCTTGGAGAGCAAGAATCCAGAGAGACGACAGTCCCACCACTGGTCCACAACGAGTACGAAGACTGGGGCAAATGCCGCCCGTGGAACGCACCGGCGCCATCGCAAAGAGGTATACATAGGAGACGGGAAGAAACAAGTAGCTCTTAAATTCGTGCTGGTGTTTGTGTTGTACAAATTGTAGCCATGTATAGGTTCATCCGAGTCGCACGCAAACAGTTACAGGCGAGGGATTCTTCTCTACTTCAAATTCGTGAAAACCGCGACATCGCTCTCTTCACCAGTCGCCTCCCCGAGAGCTCCGGCGGAAAGCAAAAACTCCACTGCGCCTCGGCTTACGCCGCCGGCGCCCGTCGTCCCTGAGGGGATCAAATTGCAGCAACTGCCGGAACCAGCCCGCACGGGGCCGCTACTGACTCCGCCTCCGAAAGTAATCGCGGCCCAGTTGCCGAGCCCGCGGCTGAGCGGCGGCAGCGTACCTTCACCAAGAAACCAGCGGCACACGTTTTCGGCATCCGCGGGTCCTCCTGGCGGAAGAACGAGCTTGGCTGCGCCGTCCCCGAACGCGGGGGGACGGTCGCGACAGTATAGTCCAAGGCCACCGCCGGCCGATACTGAAGTGCCGGTAGCACAACTATAAAACGATTTCGATTTAGTACTCGAGTACGTTTTCGCGTTGTACAACGTATACGTAGTAGCGATCTGCCTCGATGTTTTAGTTCTACATACAACTCGTATTAAAAACTTAAACTCATTTTTTAATTTTGCTTAGCTGGAGAATAACCCCAGGTAAGTGGCGTTTGGAGCGGTTCGCGAGTGGTGTCAGAGCGGGTTGTTTCGCGGTCGCCCCGTCCGGACCAAGGACGCGTCATAAGCGAGCGGATCATCAGTACGGAGCAACTTCCAGCGCGCCAAGTTTCTTCCCAGAACAGCCGAGTCGTCTCCTCCCACCGCGAGAGCGTCCAGAGTGCGAACAACAGTCCCCGGCCGCCGCCCGATCTTCGACAGAGCTGTGGAGACGGTAAATGGGCACCAGTCGTGTTTCTCAGGTTTGTTCGTATCCGAGCCTGTCACTGTCTGCTTTAGAAGCTCTAGCAAATATAGAATGGTCCAGGAAGAGGAAAAATAAAATAAAATCAGTCTCCACCTCCTCGTCCAGCAAAGTCAAAGCTGGAGATCATCATCGATCTGTATTCCTTGTCGTTCCACCACCACACAGCAATGCCTGCAGCTGACGCTGCCGCGGGCCGCACTTCGGCTCGCTCCTTGGGGAATCAGTTGGCTCCTCCCGCCGCCGCGATGAACCTACCTGCCCGGTCCGCCTCGAATGCGACACGTCCGAGCAACAAGGTGAGTCTGGCGTCACCGCTGCCGTCGCCGCGTACCCCACTAGAAGCGCTCTTGCCAGCGGCCCCGGCAATGAACATGAATTTGATGCACGGATTTGCTCCTCCGGCACGAGCATCTTCCACCGACGAGAACTACCGGCGCTTGCTGTCCTACCCCTTCGATTTCTCAGGCGCTGCCGCTCCTGGCAAGGCTGAGGATGCGATTAAAGACGAGGAACAACAAGCGGACACACTTCCGTCGGAGGACGAGGGCAAAAATGAAAAGAAAGAAGCTGGTGATTCGGAAGCAGGTGCGGGCGGCGCGGGTGAGACTGCGGGCGCGATTATCAGCAGCGCCCTCACCGCGCACCAGCTGGACCAAAACTACAACACCAGCGTCGAAGAGATAGCTCCGCACGAAGAATCCTCGTATCTCCTGAGGAGCAGCAATCTGAATACCTTCGGAGTGGTCGGTCCGACTTCTGCCAGGGCACCCACCGAGAAATTCCGCGGGTTGGTCCGTTCCGTCACGGCGAAGGCCCTGCGCGAGTATCGTGTAAACCACCGAGTGTCGTTACGTGGCAGTCTGCCCCAAGCCCTGTGCCGGCCAACGCTCCGCGACCCGCGTAGCCGCGACACAAGCGCAAGCCCAGACTTCCAGTCGTCGCCGGATTTGCTGAGTGCGCGTGGACTCAGCGCGCGGGGGGTTACCGAACAAGCCGTGAGCCAACTTCTGGAAGCAGGTGGACGAATCGCGGAAGACGCGGAGGCCGAGGACGGGGCCTAATGCGATCATACGTGGGCTATGCTATGAGAATGTATCGTCCTCGTAATGTATCGGCTTAAGCTCTGTCTTTGTTCCAAGCACGACCTGATTTTGAAATTTCAACGACGAATGAACAAAAATATGACAGTACAACGTATGAAATACGAAACTGTGACTGATACTACCAGAACTTCATCACCCAGAATGCCGCCAGCCACGAAAACAATCGAAAAGCGAACACCACTAAGCCACACCATTGATTTCTGTGAACTTTTTGCCGTCCTCCTGGCGAGACAGCCAGAAAAGTAGTAGATGCCGGTTTTGATTTCTATCATAATCAGAGGTGGATTCGATAGAGGACAAGCCTACCTCTTGCATGACGTACATTAGAAGATGCGAGAGATGGAAAACAAGCAGGAGAGGCGACGCAGGAGGTACCTCTGTCGAACGAAAGCAATGAAAAAATGTTTCTACACCGACGTAAAATGAATACCATGCAACCTCAGATGAACGTCTTCGTCTACCGGCACCTAAAAGAATGTACGGTAGAGGGCAGCAAGAACCACGCAGCAAACCACTGCGAATCCGAATGAACACGGCAGTCCGAGTCCGCTGTCAGGAGCTAGATCTTTTCCACCAATGTTATCCTATTCTTATGCTCGTCGCGACTAGCTTCGATTTACTGGTGTTTCCTTGTCATTTTATGTCGAAGAAGATGGAATTTCATTTCAATTTTTACGACGAGGTCATTTACTCAAAGCCAAACCTAAAATTCTGCTTGAAGTCGTAGATGTACCGAAGACCAACCTCGGTCTGTGGCGGGAGGCGACCTCTGCGCGGCGGGGGGTCAACACAAAAGCATAAGCGACAGCGCTTGTACGAAGGTGAAGTGCCACATGCTTTCTCAGCTGTGTTCTGTCTTTCGAGGGCAATGCGTTTGTATACTCAAGTCGCGAGAAGTGCTGTTCGCGGCCTGAAGAGTGGAGGCACCAGGACATAGATGACGTGATCCAAATTCAGCCATTGTTTGATCTCAGGTCCGCGAAGATCTGATCATCACCTGCTGACCGATTGACGCCTCCCTGTGATGGACTCACTTGCCCTGCGTCAGGACCGCTACCGATGCCAACCCAAGGGCATAGATTGATCCTCGTGATGGATGAAGGCACTGTTTTCGACAGATCACGATCACAGCCAGAGTGTGTAGATCGGGGTCACAGTCACTTCTACTACTCTTCACCTATATGCCACACTAAGTACGATACATCGCCATGTCACCAATACAAGAAGAAGCAGGGCGAGCCAACTTTTTGTGGTCGTACGAAAGTACATCGAGATAGAAATAGTTACGAAGGAATACATCAGAAAATCAAGCGAGTAGACTACAACATCTCTTCCCCCACCTGCGAGCTCCTTAATTGCTTATGTAGAAAGACGCCCAGGCCCACGCCGGCGCCGCGACCACAGAAGTGCTGATAAACCCTGGCAGACGTTTGATGTTTTCGGTCCCGACGACGAGCACGCCGTAAGCTAAGGAGAAGTACGCGCTGCCGCTTCCGGTCAACAAAAAAGTTGCAGACGTGCGAGTAGCAGTAGGCGGATCGAGTTCGAGAAATAACCCGCCGCCCGGAGTGACCGCAGCCGCATAATATCAACGCGACGATACTTACTTATATCCGAAACCTATTTTCGAATCCGAGACGAGGTCCGGTGCTCCCGGCGGAAGGCCAACAGCAGTTCCTCATCCTCCCGGCAACATTTAAGAGCGGACTCTCCTTGTCGAGGTCACTTTTCCTGTCGCTCGAAGATCAGGAAACCAATTCTGTGGTCAATCTCAGGCTCAACAACATGGGAGGCGCGATTTACCTGCCCAAGGCGGACACCACCAAGGAGGTGCACGTGGGGGAGGGCCAGGATGGTCGTGCTGTCTTCGGGGTATCGGCAATGCGGGGCTGGCGCCGAAAGATGGAAGACGCACACATTCATCTGCCGGATTTCCAGTCCAATCTCGCACTTTTCGCTGTGTTCGACGGTCACGGAGGCCCTGCGGTATCGGCGCTGGTCGCAAAAAAGTTCCCGGGCATCATCGCGGCCGAGATCTCGAAACGACGTACGGCTGTGGTCGGCGAGCTTCCTCCGGGGTCAGATGAGCAAGGCGAAGTGAACTACGCTGAAGGTATGAATGTTGGCATCATCATTTGACGATGAAAGCAGCGGTTTTGCTACTAAACGCACTCTCACACTTCTGACGTGGCGGGATCTGTTCCTGTTTGAGCACTTTCTCCTGACACAGACACTGAGACTGACTGCGACTTCGAAAAGCGCGGTGCTTATGAGGAAGAAAAATGCTGCCTGCGTTAAAGCTTGTACAACTTTTCTATGAGCACGACCACAACGAGAACGACCGCCACGAGGAGGACGATCAATGAAAACTACTAGATTTGAAAATGAATGATCGATTCGAACTACAACAAACTGTTTAACAGCTCTCCGTGCAGCTTTCATCGCGACAGATCGGTTTTTAGACTCCACGGAGGGGAGGGAGGAGCTGCGGCAAACCCAGGACGCCTTAGATGCGGCCAAGAGTAGCCAAAAGAGCGACTCCGACGATGAGTCCCCCGACATCCCGGCATTGCTGGTGCATCAACTGTTGCTTTCCGAATGCCTTTGTGATTTCGAAACATTGAAAAGCGCGCCCAGAACGAGGACGAAACGCGCCTAAGTAAAATAAGCCGAAGAAAGTAACGCGAACGCGGTCGCTCGATTGTAGATGTAGATCTATGTGTAGTTGCACTTTATAGTCGTGGTCGTTTCCTTTGATGTATGAAAAATATCAATATCTTCACAATCACAACATCAGCGGAGTGGGCTTCTGGGTGGTTTCTCGCACGAGGGCGATGAGGACGGCGAATGTATCGAGGGGGACTTTCCACCGCAGCACGACGGCAACGAGGATGGGGAGCACAAAGCCGATCCCGCACGGGACGACGAGGATCCACTCACGAAGGACCCCGACTCGCTACTGAGTAAGAAAGGCAACAAGAACAAACGCAAACCGCGCTCCTGGAGGAAGAATCAGATGAGGCAGGGATTGCAGGATGGCGAGGAGCAGTACCAGTACGGATTGCAGCAAGAGTACGGATTGACGGGCATAGTGAAAGTAGGAGGGCCCCCCCCTTGGGGCGCGGCTGGCACGGATGAGGATTCCCTGGAGGCGCAGTACAACGCTACACGTGAAGTCGAGAAGAGCGCTGACGCGGCGGAACAAGAAGGCGAAGAAGAGAAAGACAATAGCGGCGTGCAAAGCTTCATGGACGCCCTGAATACCGTGAGTACAAAACCTTTGGACGAGCGTGAGGCAGTGGACGTCGCAAAGAAAGCACAGCAAGAGGGCGGAGATAGCACCTCTGGCTCTGCCGGCCGCCCGACCCCGAGTACGACAACTGCCTCGTCACCGAAAAGGACACCATCCGATGCGCCCGCGGCGGCCAATGGCGCATCTACATCGGCGGACAAAGACGGGGACGTCGCCATGACGCCGGCCGCAGCCGATCATGCTGGTACATCCGGTGGCGCTGGTGGTGCGACGTCTACTACCTGTACTATTGCGGGGGCCAACGGTAGTTGTACAATGTCGTCATCAACCTCGACTACGTCAACAAGCGCTGGTGCTGGTTGTGGGAACAGTGCCACAAGCAGTTGTACTGCTAGCGAGAAATCCAAACCGGATCTTGATCTTATCGGGGAAACCGGCGCAGGCAAACAAGTCGGGCCCGACACACCTCCACATCTGAAAAAACTGGCAACCAGCGTGGAGGGATTAGAGAAAGAGCCCGCCGACGACCTGGACAAGCTTTTTCAGGTGGAGAAAGCGGAGGAGGCCGAAATGGCGGGTGGAAGAATGCCTCTCATGTCCAATGTGGGTTTGGATGAGCTCGGCGAGGATGATGACGAAGACAGCAGCGAGGAAGGGATTCGAGTGGGGGGAAGCTTCGATGGTAGTACTTGTTTACTCTGACGCTGCTCGAAAGATTGTGTATGAAGAAATACCCGCTCGTCCTTTGTCCTATACTGCTTTTCTAGAAAAAAGTAGCTTGACCAAGACCTGCGCTTCCTTTTCAGTTCCAGAAATTCGTTTTCCACCTATTCGTTCGGATACACATCGTTGATCGCGTGACCTCAGATCTCGACTTCCAGACGCGTTCTCTGCTCGAGGCCAAGTCGACTGTTACTCCGGAGGGTCAGGGCTGCACTGCCAACGTGCTACTGCTTGAGTACACGCCCAACCCCTCGCAGACGACGACATCATCCTCAGTTCCCTTTACTGTGAAGGCGTACTGTGCGAATGCTGGCGACAGTCGCTCGGTTTTGTGTCGCAACGGCGAAGCGATCGGGTTGTCGGAGGATCACAAGCCGACGAACCCCGGGGAACGAGCCCGCATCGTCGCGAGCGGAGGGACGGTCAGCGCGGAAGGCCGCGTCGACAGCAATCTGAACCTCTCGCGAGCGCTGGGCGATCTCCTGTACAAAGACAAGGCGCTGGAGCCGGAAAACCAAAGAATATCCGGTGTGCCTGACGTCTCGGTATTGGAAGATTCTCGTTGCTTTGATGCGTCATGTAAGTACTAGGTTTCATCCTCCGATGCCGATCTAGGTACAGTTAGGAGATTTAGTTTTGCTTCCGATTGGTGTAAGGATGAGCCTGCAACTCCGAGATGCCGAACTGTATGACACAGGTGACCACACTCACGTCAGCGGACAATTACATTGTGATGGGTTGCGACGGCCTCTTCGAGAAGGAGAGTAATGAATCTCTTGTGCATTGGATCAATACGAGACTGCAAGACGCAAGACTCGACGATGTGAATGCGGTAGACGCGGATGAAGCAGGCGCACCTGCACCTAGCACAGCGGCCGCTGAGGTTGATGCAATAAACGCATCAACAAAAGACTGCAAGAATGTGGCCGTGTCGGCAGAAGAGGGTGCGGACCGAAAGCCGGGAAGCGTTGCTGGGAATGGGACGACCGCCTCTTCCGCGACGGTGGAAGAGGGACCACGACAAGCAGCCCACGCTGAAGATGCGGCGGCACCAGCGGCGCAACCTGGGAGTGAAGCCAATGGCGCTCTTGCGCCCGCTACTGCGCAAGGAAAGAAGCAAGGGGGAGAGCTATCGACGTTGTGCTCCCGATTTCTGGATTACAACGTGGCGCCGAGCCCCGAAGCAGAATGCGGCCAGGGATGCGACAACATGAGTACTTCTTACAACTACTACTACGACTTTGTGTTTATTTGATTTTCATCATCTTCTTGTTCTTCTTCAACGAACACGGCCGGTCAATTACTTCAAGTCAATGTTGCTCCTTCCTCCTCCCCCGGCAGGTATGATCATCCTGCGTCCATTTGGTTTGCGGGTTCCACTGCTAACGGGGGCAGCTGCGAGCAGGAAGGAGACTCCGCAAACGACCACCTCCGACAGCTCCGAGAGGAGCACGAGCGGTGTGGAACCGGACGCAAAGCGGCCCCGGATAGACTCAAACGAGGACGATCTCAATACAACTTGAAGCTTTTGCTTTACGCGACGCCTGAACTCAGAGGCGGCACCTTTCGCATCCAGGCCCGCCCCATTAGAAGGGGAAAGCAAAAGGCTAGCTGCACTAGAAGCAAAAAACGCACAGATTTTATTTACCGAGAGCTGCGAATGAACAACTCTACGCAATCTTCAAAAAAGCTGGAACAAGTCGTTCCGTATGCAGGCACGAACTTGTTTAGTGTGACAGTATAGCTGCATGTTCATGAAGATGTTCGTTCTCTTGATGCAATCGCGCATAAAGTAGACCACGTCTGGAGACGTCGCATCTGCAGCAGATTCAGCGCTTCGGTGACAAATCCTTCGGACAATGGTCGTTTATCATGCGAGGAGCGAAAGTCGTCTTCCTCTTAGCTGTGGGGTAAAGCGAAGTGGAGATCGGACATAACATTGGCAACTACAAAGGGCGGCTTCGATCCTAATATGAGTGTGTACTTATATATAGATGGCACCACCCAGACCCAGCCCGGCTTCTTGGCGGATTTTTGCCCGAAAATACTCCTGCAAATCTTGATATCTTGGACTTCGACGTTCTTGCGATGGTAATGGTCGGACTTAGATGCTGATCTTGTGCTCGCTTTCTGTACTTTTTTTCTTGCATACAGAAATTTTACTGCAACACACAGCGACTCGAAGTTCTTGCATATGCAAGTTGTAGGTGTAGCTAGTAGAGTGTATCTACTTTTAAATTAATACCTTGTTTTCGAAGGATAGCCATAGCGACTATAGATCAATGTCAATAACTAGCACGCGTGCGCAGACAACGTCGATTCCTCACGACGAAGTGCTAACATCTGCGGCGAGGAGGGCGACCACGACGTCTACCCCTGGCGCTCCCGACGTTTCTCCGACACTCGAAAGAAGGGACGATGAGTTGGAAGTGACAAGGTCGATTGTCCGCAACCTCACCAAGGAGGAGCGAGCCTCTTCGCTTTCCTACCAGGGCGCTGGGTTTGTGCTGGAGCTGCGAAGAGTTGCTCTGCAGCTGCGCGTCATTCCGGAGGCGGACATGGAGGCGACTCTCGTAAACCTCTACAGGGCGTACACGAACGCGTGTGAGGACAACACCGATGGGGACTCGTTTACGGCCGACCTACTGTTTGCGTATAGCAATGCTGCCGACGCTGTGCCGGACTCTTTCCGAAAGTGGCTCACGAGGCCATCCAGTCCTCCTCCCGCGAGGAGGAGCAAGAAGACGGACGATAACGTTAACGAAGAGGTTCTTGTTGCAGCTGCAGTGTCGTCCTCCGCGGCGTCGAGTGCTGCGGCGGCTGCAGGAAGGCCGGCTGCGCAAGGAGGAGCGTGTTGCGAACCTTCACTTCCCACGACGACGACGACGAAAGAGTTCATGCGCTACGCATATGGCTTTTACATGCTGATCAACGAAAACATTCTGACGGGGGCTAGGCAAGGAGCGTTCCGCGACGAGCAGGCCGCGCTCCGTGTGGCACGCCGCATTTTGGCGCTTGGGCAGGCGCTTCTAATCAAAGACCGCCACCCGCCCCCAGATGTTCTTGACGATGAAGAATTGAGGGTGGCAGCCGCGACGCCAATCGATCTTAGTGGGAACACAGCTCAGGCAGCTGGTGCGCAGAACCTACTGCACACGTCATCGACTTCGGCGCCCGCCCTAGGTGCAGACTATACTTCGTTTGCGAAAGTACAAGCAGATCTACTCGAGCTGCATGGGCCGCTTCACATAGATTATGCGATAGATTTTGCGCAGAAGCTGAAAGCCGAAAAACTGGTCTTCGACGAAGAAAAACACCTCTAAGTGCACCTGTTTTTTCTGTGGATAGTCTCTGCTCATGATAGTGATTAGTGAAGCTTGAGCTTGTGTTGTTGATGTACCCCTTTCTATATAGCTCTCTCACTGTCCTCTAAGACTCTCTCAGCAGGGTGAGGGTCTGTCTTTTAGTCTTCATCATCGCATCTATTTTCTATCAATTGAATTGAAAGTCTTTTGCTTTTCCAGGTGTACCCTTATTTTATCGATACCATGCATAGGCATAGATACGTATGAAGTATTAAGTACTACTTTGTCGGGTGTTGACGTTGACTGTAGCACGTACTAACGCTTACAATCACGGGGTACATGCAGCAGCTACACTCAGCGTTCCCGGTCTGACGACGACATTTTCGAGGAGGACTTCACCTACGTTTAGGATTAAGAGGTGCTTTCCCTCTTCTCCGACAAGAATACCGTGGCACTCTAAGGCGTACAGAGAATCGTGCGGAGGGAATCAAATGGCTCCATCGGCGCCTGCGGTCGACGGATGGTGCCACTGGGTTGCACATCAACGACCTGCATGTGGTCTTCAATTAATTTTCATTTTCTCGCCGGACTAGCACCTCCACGAGAACGTACTATGAGAGGGCAGAGCAGGGGTTAAGCTCTAGCGCAGGGGGCATTTAGCATAGTCGTGGATTACTTAGTTGTAGACCTGCCGTGTGCGTGTCAACATCTGATGTCAGAGCGACGAGTTGTAGTTACACGAGCGATGCTGGTCATCAAGAGAAAGGCAGCTTGCATCGTGCTGTTTTTGCAGTATTTCTCATTCGATATTTTTTGTGTAGGGGCACGACTGGTATCGATTTTGTTTAGATAGGTGCGTCGACATCTTTAAAATGATGGAGCAGCGTGCTTCTCTACTTGGAAGTGTTCGCGAGCGGCGTTCGGAGGAACATCTTGACGAGGGCCGCGACCAGCTTCCTCCTTCGGCCTCCGCGACCAGAGGAGGGAGCGTCGCCGGCTTCTTCAACAGCAATAACCCTGCTCAGGGCTCCTCCTCCTCGTCAAGTACTAGTAAACGCATCGAACATGACCGAGGAGACCCTATCTATCGCCCGCCGGTCGGCGCGTATGTGGGAAGCCAGCCGGTGGGGCCATCGACAGCAGCACCAGGAGGAGCGCAACAGCCTCTCTCTGGAGGGGGCGGAACAAGTGGAGCATACGGGGGAGCCGTGAAGCATTTGTCAACATCCACGGGAACAATAAATGGAGTAGTCGGGGGTGGCGCAACTACCGCGGTGCCGGGCTCAACTTCGAAGTCGTCTGCAATGTCCAACTTCGCAGCTGGCGGGGGCGGTCTACAGAACGCCAACCTCCAGCAAACGACATCCGCATCCGCCAGCAGCAGCGGAGTGGTTTCGTCCTCATCCTCAACGTTCCAGTCCAACCCGGCACACCCGCAGCACACTCGAAGCCACGGCCCAGCTGCGACTACGTCCGCGTCCGCCCAGCACCACCAGACAGGACCTGGGGCGGCGCACCCGAACCCGTCAGCAGGGACGGCAACAGGCGGGCAACCTGCAGCCGGAGGCAGAACGAGTTCGGGGGTACAGGGAGGTGCAGAAACGGCGCAGAGCGGCACGGCAGCTGCGGGGGGGAAGCAGGAGTTGTCGTCGTACGCCTTTTTTGCAAAGTACACGTACACAACCGAGTGTGCGTTGCTGGCCTACAACTTCCACGACATCACAAATCAACTCGGGATCTTCGAATTCTTCTCCTACAAACACGACCACCGACTGGTCTCCGTCACGCTCGCATACCTCTTCTACAAGTACAACCTGCTCCAGCACACGAACTGATTCTTGATGATTCATGATTTGCCAATTGTCATCCTCTCTTCCAGACCGACTTCTACAACTTACTTGTTCCTTGCATGTGAAAGTGAAGCAAGAGGTCAAGGTGTACTACTGTAAGCTAGCTTCACCTCTAGCACAACCGCGCGCCCCTGTCCGTACCGCTACCGCTTCAGAGCACGCCAGCTTGTCATCGAGTCACTCCAACGACCGACTCCAGGTACCAGATTCACCACTGCGACATGGCATTGGATTTGGCTTTGACGCTTACCTACCTCGAGGATCTGTCCGCCACCGAGCTTCTTGAGTTCCAGGACGGGGATGCCTTCAATGTGATCTGCTACCTGGCGTTTCTCGCGCACGTGTTCAACGCGGACCGAACCATTCGGCTGAAGGATTGGTACAATGAAATCGGATGGCGCCACTTTACGACTCTGAAGAAGCTGAACGCCTTTGTGTTTTTTCTGTTCTCGAAGGTGCGGAAATTTAAGCTCCAGGTGAGCGAATCACGCGTGAAAAAATACATCCAAAAACTCTGCTCCGTGCCAACGAAATCGTGAGCGTGACGAGCGGTACTTCTTCTTCTTCTACGCAGCGGGGGCAACAACGCCGGGTTCGCGTCACAGGAAGGCAAAAAAGGACAGTGCAAGTTGCGAGTGTGGTAGTTGATGAAGACGCGGAGCAGGCCCCTTTTCAAGTTCACGTATAGGAAGCAAGAATTAAAATTTTGTGCACGATCGCAAGACCAAAGCAGAAGCGCACAGTAAAACTAACACGGGAGAGAAGTGCTTCTTTTGATTCAGTGGCTGAATTGGAAACTGAGAAACAGATCTCATTCTTCACGGCAAACGAAATGAAAACAAGAATGTCGCTTCCTGGAAGCGCAATGCAAGGAAGTTCCGACGCAAGCAAGTGATCTTCGACGGGTCGCTTTAAACATAAATGCAATTGAGAACTGCAATGGAGGCTGCAACTGCATATGTTCGAGCTATTCTTCCAGTAAACTTCGGACGCCTGCTACAGCGGAAGTCTCTTCGACAGCGACGTGGCGGATCTTGTTGACGTGACCACAAAGATCTGCCGTGAATTCCATGACAAGGCTAGAGCATTTCTGTTTCCTTTTTTCTCACATAACTGAATCTATCAGATCCTCTTTCGTGAACATACCGATACCATGATACAGGCTGCCCCGTTGGTTTCTTCAGGAGTTCCTCGACTTGTTTCGCCATGTTGTCCTTTATTTACACCCGCGCTCGCCTATAGATACCCCAAGAATATCCAGACAGCAGAATCTCGTTTGATGCAGCCCGCTAACGCTTGAAGGGCTGGATGTGCTATTACTTCACGACAAACGAAGCAACTAGCGGTCCGACACGGAGGACGATACGCCCCTTAGGCAATAAACGCTTTTTTGCTCCTACCTTCAGCTTGTGAAAAACGATAGACGGTACACGACCAGCACGTGACCAAGATGATGGCCTGTCGAGTCGGACTCGGAGTCAATGCGTTTATCCCCGCCGCTGCTGCGAATGTCCCCGCAGGAATCTCCATGAGAGCGCCCCCTCGTCGGGTTCTTGATTTACCCGGACCTGCAGCAGTCCGATATTTGCGTGCGAATAGTGCCTCCAGCGCTAGCAGCTCGTCCACGTCACCGCTGGTCAAGAATGTGGAGCATAACTGCAGCAAGGGGCTGATGTCGACAGCGCAGCGGCGCTCGTTTGCTAACTCGAGCAGCCGCATGCAGTCACCGCACGAAATTTTGGGGGTCGGTCAAAATGCCACCGCCGACGAGATCAAAAAAGCATACAAGAAAAAAGCGCTACAATACCATCCAGACCGAAATCCCGACAACCGGGAGGACGCGGAAAAAAAGTTCAAAGAAATTTCCGAGGCGTACGATGCTCTCACGCGAGGGTCAGGCCAAGGCGCAGCAGGAGGATGTACTCTTACCTTACTAGCAGACTAACATTAATCAAAATCAACAAGCAAATTATTAGGTGATGATGGTAAAAAATCAATGGAAAAGCTCACTCTTCATCTTGATCTTCAACCAACCGCTATTGCATTCTTAAAGCCAAAGCCTATATACGGAGAAAGGCAATGCCAATGGAAAAAACTATGCACAGTTGTATACCACCTCGAAACAATCATCATCACCTTCTCAGTTGGCAGCGGGCAGCCCGGGGCCGGCCCCGGCCCGTTCCAGCATTCCACCGGCGGCGTGCCTCACGGTGCTCGCCAGATGTCTCCGGAGGAGGCCGAGCGCATGTTTCAGCAGATGTTCGGCGGCGGCTTTCACGACGTCTTCAGCCGCATGTTTTCGCAGATGGACGATACAGCGCCTTCGAACGTGGTGCGGATGGGTGACAAACTGTCGGTCGTCGCGGACCGCCGCGCCGTTGAGCACTACGCCCGGCAGCGCGGGATCGGTACGGACAACGACGAGCTGCGGGCGAGGTGTTTGGGGAAAACCGGAACCGTGGTCAAGATGGACCACAGGGACAACACGGTGAAGCTGCGTTTTGAAGGAGTCGGGGAGGACGTCGCGTGGTTTCCCGCTGAAGCATTAACGAAACAAGCACGGCGGGACCCGATCGGGGACGCACAGCGCTTCAACACGTTCAACTTCGACATCCACCAGGGCGGAGGCGGGGCAATGGGCGGCTTCGGTAGAGGTGCCGGTGGCGGGTTCGGCGGGGGAAATAGTGGGGGTGGGAGCAATGTAGTGTCAGAAGAGACCTACACACAGGTGGTGCAGGGGGAAAACGGCGCGCCACAGCTGAAGGTGATCACAGTCAGGAAGAAACGGGACGGAACGACAGAAAGAATCATTCAAACGCAACCAATCTAGAAAGGCGAGTGCCACGAAGCTTTACAACGCAAACGTGTGAAAGATCTCTTATAGATACGTATTTTTGAAACATAAACACGACCACGACAGCGACAGCCACAGAAAACAGGCGAACGCAAAACCGAAAAACGCGGCTGCATGAAGTGCCTAGTAATGTGTGCTGCTGCGCCGGAACTAGTGTTTTCGGCCGAGCAAGAGAATATTTCAGCCCCAATTAGATAAAAAAGTCGCGCGCTCGAACGTCGAGGCGTGAAGTTTGTCCGGTCGTCCGCCTTGTTCCCGTAACGACCTTGTTCCTTAGGACGATATATCAGTAGAAATTGTGGAGTCACATCTCCCCTTCTTCGTCAAAGGTTCCGCGGTTCCGGCCCCGATTCCAAATGGTCCCTTCCAATAAATACTATTGCGTCGTTCTGTAATGAATGTAGAGGTCTTTCAGTTTCAAGAACGTCACCCGCAAAACGAAACCTCAGGGCCACACAAATACGTTGCTGGAAGTTCCATGCGCATATTCCATCTCGGTTGATGAAAATATCAGAATCAGCCCTGATCTTCGGTTCATCTGTCTCTGTCATCGATTGGAAATGCACACTCTCTGGCTTCATACATACTTTTTCGGGGCGTAAATTTATTTGGATGCTTCTATCACTATCCTTGACTTTGTTTGTCAGGGCGGGCCATTATGTTGACGCGACCTTCGCGACATTTATTCTCATTTAATTCATCTCGCGCGATTCTTCTTCATTGCTTCAGCTTATTCAAGTACGGCCCGCGCCATCTCTAATCTGCCCCATAATTACTTATATCAAAAGACCGCCACTCCCACTTACGCGTGAAGAAGAAAAAGAATTGTCTCGGCCGCTACCCGCCTGCCTCTCCAACATTTTTTGGAAGCAGAGATGAATCAGCGTCTGTCCCTGCGTTAGCATTGCTTTGCGGGACCAGGATTCCGATCACGATAGAAAAGCGACAAAGTCAAAGTGGGTGGCACTTGCCAAGCTGGGACGCGACTCGGCGGGAGCGGGACGTGCGCATCGTCTTCAATAGCCACAGGGAGGCTGTCATCGCCACGTCGACGCTCCGAGAACTACGAGGATGATCCGAGGACGAGAAGCACTACTTTCGTCGCGGTCTTCATCATCTTCGGCGCAAATGTCGTGCGCACTGGATCATGACGGCCGCTTCGCGTCCAGCATTCTATCGAGTTCGAGTTGTAGCAGTTGTTCACCACCTGCTCCACCGAGGCGGCTAGGCCTTCGACCACTTGCTCGCAGCCGGCCGGCCTCCATGTTTTTCGCGGCTGCCGTCGCGCTCTCCACCGCCCCATCTTCCAGCCTCACGGGAGGCGCCAACATAACACCCATCTTCTTCGTCGACGCCAAAGCGCGATCCGGCGGAGCCGGCGCGGCAAAGAAAGGCAAAAGAGATGCGAAGAAGGACAAAGAGCCTAAGAAAAAGCCTTACAAGAGGAAAAAGCCGGACCTGTCGGGCAAAAACTTCTACGACATTCTCGGCGCCGACAAAAAGCTGTGCAAGGACAAGGACATCGGCAAAGCGGAAGGCCGGGACTGCGCAGCCCACATCAAAAAGAAGTACAGAAGATTGGCGCTGCAGCACCACCCGGATAAAGGAGACCCGAACGCAAGCGAGGATGAAAAGAAGGAGAACATCGACTACTTTTCGAAAATCAACAACGCGTACGAAACGCTGAGCGATTCAAAGAAGAAAAAGGACTACGATCAGTTCGGAGAGGACCCACACGACAAGCCAGGGCAGGCAGCCGAAGGACAACAGGGCGGATTTGGGGGCTTTCAAGGTACTTAATTAATGAAATAACTTTTCGTTCGGGTACTAGAAGTTTTGTGGAGCTTCGCTTGCGCGTTTTATGTAACTTTTGAGACCAGGCGTAGGCGAGCGCGTGCGCAGAGCTTCGGTATTTCTTTGCGTTCATACCCCGTATTAAATTCTCAAGCAGCACCACCACATTGACATTCATACTCTGGTCTCTGCTGGCTTGTGGTGCTTCCAAAATATCATTATTGCGACAAAAAAAAGAAAGAGGAACCACACAACATGATCAAGAGTCCGCATCTGAATTCAGATCCGATGGACATCTTCGCACAATTTTTCGGGGGTGGGAGGCCAGGCGGCGGCGGTGGCGTCAAGTTCAATATGGGTGGTCAAGGTGGTCAACGCAAACAGCAGCAGCCCGCGAAGCCATTGTACTTGATCTTGATATTTGTGGTTGAACCAACCAGCTTGAAAGTAATCTTAGTCCTCGGCCTCGCTGTCTTAAACTAGGACCCGTTCTTCCGGTCCCGTCTCTCTCTCTCTTTGCTTGTCGTTTGATGCTGTTTTGAAATCAAAATTTGAGTGCCCTATGTTTACGTACCACGACATCTTCCTGCTCGTATCTCGACTTCCTATCGAGTACTTGAATCAAACAGGTATGACGACGAGGATTCAGTGAGCGAGATTCAGGGCCTCCAGGACTTTCAGAATAACGTGGAATCTGCGAAGGACCACTACGCGGAGCAGTTTGTCATTAAGTTCTACCAGGACGGACATGGTCCATCGAAGGAAATGCAGAAAGGCTACCTCAAGATGGCGAAAGCGTTTGACGGAGCGGCGAACTTCTTCGCTGTAGGGTGCAACCGACACAAGAAGGTGTGCGAGAAAGCGGGGCTGGGCGGAGGATCGAAACTACCAACGGTCAAGTTCTACGGAGCGGGAGACAATGTGATCGATTTTGACGGGAAAGATCTGAGTAATTAATCTTATTTCCCTGGTCGTGAGGACAAATTGACATCAAACAAAGTCAAAAACGAGGATGAGTAAACAGAAATAAAAATGACGTTGCTTCCGAGCTTGCTTTCATCCCACGTTCAAATGAATTCATTGCCTCAAAATCTAAATCAAACAGAATGATCAAATTCAAACTCTCTACAGCCAAATGGCTAACGAAGACGTTGCCTGACAAGACGATTCGGCTCAAGACGAATGCCGACAAGGATAAGTTCTTGGCCGGTGCCAATATGAAGGGACCAGGTGGAAAGTAAGAAAGCAGCTAGCAGGTTAGCACGTGGCTACGGGTCCCCTTAGTTGGCGTCGAGTGCGTTGCGGCGTTCTGATCCGCCCGGCGCGAAGCGGCAGTCTGTCGGTTTCAGAGATGCCCCATTCATTGGGGGGAGTAGGGTATGGCGTCGTCGATGGTGGAAAGTGAACTATTACTATTTTTGGGAGAGCAGAGGCAATTAGTATAGGCAAATCCACTGAAGATTATGATTACGATGGTAATAGGACCTGAAAGCTGGAGGGCAATAAAAGTAAGAGGGCGCTTAGAGCGGCGATTTGTTGGCAGCTACCTATAGCAAAGTGCAGGGCCGCGGCCAGGGGTGCCAGTGTTGCCAACCGAAAAAAATGCAGTTTTCTCCTACTGCAGATCCCTTCTTGCGACACCCAAAGAGGACCCCGAAGAACCGCCCAAATTTCACTTAGCACTTAGCTAGAGCTACTTACCAGCTGGTCCCACCATAGCCAATGCCGCGAAACTGATCCTCTTCCTCGAGAAACCAACTACGCCACCGAAGCTGACGCTTCTGTCCGTGCAGCACCAAAAGGTGCAGATAGGTACTTATATTTTCACCGCAGAAGAAGTGTTGCTAAAATAAATTATTTAATGATCAGCTAACAGGACATTCTCATGCACGTCTTTGTCTTACTTTACCGTCTACTATATTTCACAATCAGATTCAGAAGCAGAACATCAACGTGAACAAAAAACAAACAGGCATCGTGTCCAAGAATGAGTCTCCGAAGCTGTTCAAGGCTTTCAATGTGCCCAAGACTGAGAAGCTGCCCGCGTTCTACAACCCCCACGACGAGACTTGGCACAAAAAGTCTATCGACGAGATTCCTGACTTCCTCCGCGAGGTCCAGAAGCAGTACCGCGAAGAAATGCTCACGCCGAAGTTCTTCGAGCTTACGAGCGAGCTGTACAAAACCCAGCCCGAGAAGCACTGCGGGCCCACGGATTCTCACTACTGTTTGCTCATTTTTTCCGAACACATCGAGCCGCTGCGAGAGCACTTCGTCGAGACCGCGACGCAGCTGCATAAAGATCCGGTTCGAGTGATGTCTGTGAACACAAAAACGAACAAGGAAATGCAGAAGTTTTTGCTGTCGGCGATTTTGGGTAAGAAGAACGTAAACGACGTGGAAGACCCCGCGGTCATCTTGTGGAGGCCGAAGAGAAGACGGTGGAAAATGTTCGAAGAGGACTTCGTGGAGCTGTACTTAAGGGGGGGATCAACCTATTTTCCTGGACATGCCTGGGGTAGTGAGCGTCTTGTAGGGTGTTAGGTAGCTGGTCTCGTATGATGTGTCATAGGCGACGGGCTGTATTGTGTTGTATATGGTCTCGCGTTTCAATGTCGTCTCATATTTTGTCTCATTGTGCTCGCCTATGCTAGGGAGGAAGCTGACGCCGCAAAGTGACAAGCAGGACGCGCCAAGAATGTTCTGCGTTGTCTCGTATTTCGTCTGGTATTTTGTCTTGTATTTGGTCTCGACAACACCCGAACGAGCAACACGCCAGAAATTCCGCCAGAAATGGGTTTTTCACCCCTCTAATGTACGAGCAGAAAAGAATCACCAGCGGAATGGTGGGCTTTGTGCGGGACGCGTTGGACAGTGGAGCGGCGCTGAAAAATAGACACGAGGAATTGTAGCCAAGCTATGGAGATCATGTGTAGGGCAGCTCGTTGAAGATGGTGAAGGCGTACATTTTGCAGACCGTTCGTGGCCTGGTTTTCGTTCGGAGAGGAGGCAGGCGCTCCGCCGAACGCCCCCAGTATTGACAAATGTCGCCGCTGCCGCGCCCCGTAGCTTATTCTGTACTACAACTCATACTCCTCCGGGCACCCGCGCCCTTATATGTACCGCTGCTCCACCATTACACGCGCACGCGCTCATCGATTGGATTTGGATTGTGAGGTTGTCCACACGGCGAAAGCGCGTTCAAATCATCGATTTCCCAGAAACCGTTCATTTTACCCTCCGCCCCGGAAGCCGCCCGCCCTCGGAGAAAATGTCGTTCCAGAACGCGATAGGTATCACCAGGGCCCTGCGCATGAAGACATCAGAACAAACTGGAGGATCGACATCCCGACCAGACGAGAGAACTCAGCTTGTTCCACCAGGTAGTCGCGCATTCGTGATTTTCCATTCAAAGCTTTTATTGAACTTTTTATAACGAAAATCGATCTACAACTTACTAAATCTGTAGCTGTTCTCCTGGTTGTCTCCGCGTGATGTGAAAGGCAATATCAGAATCTGTACGTCGTGTACATGCTCATCTTGCCAATTTTGGTCCATAAGAACGGAACTAAGTACTTATGTTTGTGGCGATGAGAAGATTCAGCTGATTTGAATTCCAAAGTGGCGATCTAGCCAAACCTCCATGGTCTGGATCTGGATCTGCTACCGTTCCTGAATCATGCTCGATACCACCTTCTTGTGAGTCTGAGTGACCCAGCAACTACGTATACTTACTTAAACGAGGACTCATTAACATTATCTTCACGCTATTTCAAATGAATACTCAATTTCCAGGCGGACCCCTCACTCAGACTCACCCTCATGATACGAACTCACTAGTACTATTAGGTACACACGAGCGTGATGGACAAAACCCAAACAAAACCTAAACAATACTCAACCAGACAAGCAATAAAAGTGGTGGGACAGAACTCGACGCGGATTGGGAGTTCCGTGAACATGGCAGAAATGGGGCACAGCTGCTGCCATGGAATTTCCTGAGAGGCCCTCTCATTGACGAGCAAGATGCCGAAGAAATCGTGATGCGGCCTCCAGCGACGCGAACGACCGGTATTGCTGTACCCCCGGACTTGGCACCAGACCCGTTTTCTCTATATATGTATGCACCATTGCTGTACCGCCGCCGGATGTGAAACAGCATGGAGCTACCAGAGCGGGATAAGAGCTTACTACTTTTTTTTCATCCATACCCACAGGCCCGCGTGCGCTGCCGCGCTGTTGCTGCCGTCTTCTGCCAGATTCTGGCGGAGTCATTTGCTTCCCCATGATGGAGCTCCCGGTCACGAGGAAGCGCGCGCGCCGAGAGCAACAGCGAACGGGGGCGGATATTCATGGCAAGCAGTTTTTTGGGCTGGTGGAGAGTAGAGTGCCTGGACTCTTTTTTTTGCGAGTAGAGTAGCATCGGACGGCATGACTTTTTTTTGCGAGTAGAGTAGAGTAGCAATCAATGATAATCATGATGCGACGCGTCGAAATCGCAAGACAATCCATCCTCCTATAGAAGGACGCAGCTATGGAGTCTAAGTCTAACGAAGAGTGTAAGACTCCGCCACACCTCGTTCTCGCGGTGTCCGCGGCGCTTCATAACTTAACCTCCGCGGCTAAGACTATCAGAATAACTAAAAGTGGCAAGGTAACGCGCGCAAAGCTTGCGCAGCCAGACTCAAATCCCATGTTCATCTTCTCACGCAGAGACGAAGAGGAGAGCAATGCCGGAAGCGGAAACTTGAAAACCAAGCCGGCGCCCGCAGCGGATTCGGCCGACAGTCTCTTCCGCCCCGACGAACAGCCGGGACCTGTCATCCCGCACGCAAATACCACGCCGCACGGTCTGGGAGCTGTCGCGGCGGCGGATCTGGAGGTGGATCAGAGACGAAACCTCCCGGCTCACGACCAACCGTTTCGCCGCGACCATGTCACTCAGCGGAAGATCATCACAAAGGAAGAAACTGCACTGCACAAGCTGACGGCGAGTAAAGACGATGACTTTTTCCTCGACGATCCGCTTTGGCTCGACAGAAGCGCGGCCCTCCGCAACCTCAGCGAGATGGTGCCAGTGAACGCAGTGGAATGGGATGAAGCGGAAACGAATTTGCTCACGCCGCCAGGACAGGTCACTGACTTCGAGGAATTTGCTTTGATTTTGCTTGGATGAGTTTAGAATTTTACGCAACCAGCACCAAGGAAATGAATAGGACAGCATCGATCATTGCGAGGCGACAAGTAGTTGCTTGCGAAGCGACAATGGGAATCCGAGTGCCGCTATACCATGGACAGGTAGAGTCACCTGCAAACCAGACGAAGGAGATGGTCCACGCAGAAGTGGCGCGGACGCTTTCGCAGTGGATAAGCAGCCCAGCTGGCAGGCAGGCGTTCCGAGATTGGTGCTCTGATTCTGAACGCAAGACAGTAGTTTTGGACTCCAGTGACGAGGAGGATGGGGCTGGGTTACAACTGAAAGAGCAGGAAGACGGCCGCGGAAAAGTGGACATCGCTCTCGGCAGCTTGCTTTCCCCGGCGGGCGCGGAAAGACAGGCGTCGTTGTTGGAGTCCTCCGGTAGTAGTTCGTCTTGCAATGCCAAGGGCAGCACCTCTAGCCCCGACCTCGCGCGCTGGCAGCAAAAAGAACCAGAAGGACAGGAACCCGCACCGCGCCGCAGTTTGGTTGACGCACTACGGCAAGTAGCTGCAGAAAATGTCTCCTCGGATTGCAGCAGTGATGGTTCATCGGCCAGCGGAGTTTCGGACTTTCTCATGATGGAGGACCTGCTCTTCCCGGCTTCAGAAAACGAAGAAGAAGGCAGCGTGGACTCGGCCTCTTCTGACAGAAGTAAGACAGCACTTACCCAGCTCCACCGATGCCTTTGATACTTAAATACTCACTGATAGTTGGTGTTGGAAACTTTATGTCGGAGCCTCTTCCCCCTGTCTCACTGTACTGCACTCCCTCGCCGCACTCAGGTGACGGCGGAAAGTTTTCCCCAACCGACGGCGCGCGGGCCTCGACGGCTGCCCCTCGCACGCAGGGGTCTCCTCCGTCCGCATCGGCACTTCGAGTGAGCAGCTACGCGAAGCTTTCTGCTCCTGCTGCTGGTGTTGCTGCGATTCCGCTGGAGGCGTCGCTACCTCCCAGGAAGATGAAGAAGAAGAAGAAGCTCGAGATGGCGCAGACGAAGTTCAAAGCGTTTCTCCTCCATCAAATTCTTCCGCCGCATCTGCGACAAGATCACGACGGGCGGACGACTCGACTTCCCAAGAAAGCCCTCAACTTACTGCAGCGGCTCGCCGAGAACCACTTGATCTCGGTTTTTAATCAATTCGAGCGCATCAAGAAGGACATCGAAGGAGGACACTTGCCCAGCTGCCTCGTGCTCGGGAAGCCGACGCTTTTGCGTACGGACTACGAACAGGAGCGGCCGGTATGCCACGACTTCGAAGCGGCGCTAAAGTCGTATGCGCGGGAGTGCGGCGTGCCGCAGGCGGTAAATCAAAAATTTGCGCCTGCGGCGATCACAGACGCGAACCGCGAAGCCACGCCCTTTCATCCAAGGCAGAAGGAGTACGAGACGGCCATCGATTCCTTGCGCATCGGATCGGACGAGTACTACAAAAGGTTCTGCAAGCGCCACGGTTACAAATACCCGAAGAAGATGTCGAAGCAGCGTGGAGGCGAGGAGTTGGCGCATCAGCAGCTGGAGGAGCAAAATCATGATGCCGGAGTGGTGTCCGTGTCCAAGGCGGACCAACAGGAGGCAGCAGCGCCACTCAGTGCAACACCGGGAAGCAGAACACGATCGGCGGGCGGGGTTCGGGCGGGGGCGGAGACGAAATCTCAGTGCTCGATGAAGGCGGCGATGAAGATGAAATGCAAGAAGTAGAAGACGACGAGCGTTCCTTCTAGTACCGACTAGTTTCCGCTTCCGCAGCGGAAGTAGACTGCAACTTTTGAAGACCAAACTCAATAAGATTCACTGTACATCACAACGCTCTTGCTACGGCTTTATCATCTTTTTCATAGTATGCCGGTGCGTTTCCAGTCCCGCCGGTTTCTTCCAATTCAATTATCTTTCTTTCACTCCTGTATATCCTTGTTTTCAGTCATACATTCTACACAGACAGCGAGCAGCCGGTCGGTGTGATGACTCACGTGGACGTGGCCATCAAGTATTGGGACGATAGTTCCTCGAAGTAGGTGTAGTTTCAGTGCAAAATCTCAACGCTCGCAAGCCGTGCGTGATCATCATCGCCGTTGATTTTGTAGTTGTAGGCCCAAGCCTTTCGGTGGAAGGCGTGTTCACGTGACCACCGTCCAGAAACATCAATTCTTTCGTCGGTGTTTGAAACTGCAGTTTCAGGATTTGTGTGATGAAGACAATGCATGAATCATGAACGTGAGCATGGATATTCATTTCGCACGTGCAGCCTTTTGGGGGAACTAGCAAATCACAAACCGGAGCCCGGAAATTCGCGCGACCATATGATCGATGTTCGCTCCAATGAAAGATCTTGTCGCGTGCCAATGCCGATCGGTTTACATTGGTGGAGGACCTGAATTTTTTTAGCTTTTAAAACCCAAAACAGCCCGAAAGGCTTGGGCCGGAAACTAAGCAAAATGATGATGGTGATCGTTCTGATTTATTCAGGAAACCAAGCGGGATTGGGGGATTCATTGGTTCACTTCGTGATGGTTCATTTCGTGATGGATGCATCGTCGTGACTCATCGAAGCCTTCGGCTTTATATGCGTTGGTTTTTTATTTTTTAAGAACAAACGCTGTGGCCGCGCTGGCTTTTTTTCTTTGCGTCAAATATATCGTGGTCGCGCTGTGGTCGCGAGTTTTTTCTTTGCGTCGCCGTAGGGTATATCAGCCAGCCAGTCATTGACAATCATTGAGTATAACCAGCTGTAAGTCCTCCCCACGTAATGCTCAATAGTGCCTCCCACTCAATCAGAATCAGTAGAGCCTATCAAAGTGCCTACCAGTCAATCTATCTTAGATCAATACGCACGCCATCTTGCCGCTACCTAGTAGCGAGGAACTCGCACTCGAGGGCTTGCAGCAGCTTTGTTTTGGAAAAGTAAAGTTCGTCGCGCGCCACTCACTCTCGCAGCTCGTGCGTCGATCCACGCAGGCAGCCGACGGCTGAAGCTGCCGGGTGCTGCCCGCGAAAGCACGATGGCAGCGGCTAACAGAAAGGAAAGCATCTGGGACGTGGACGCCCCTACTCCACACGACGCCGGACACCAGCCATCGAACCCCATGCAAAGACTTAAGCAGCTTCGCGATAGCCGTCGCACGTCGGCGTTTGCAGACGCACCTCCAGTACCCTCCACATCCATGTCGACGGCCGTCAAGACGGAGTACTTAGATATACACTCATTGCTTGGCGCTTGATGCGTGTATGAATGTATGTAGCAAGCCGCAAGGACGAGGCGCTATGTATGTTGCTGCTGGTGTTGTAGTATGCTGTATTAGTCGCATTCATCAATCAGCCAATCAATAAATAAATTCATCAATCGATCAATCATGTTGGGTACATCAATCAATCGACTCATTGCAACACGTTTCGAACAGAACCCTGCACCAGAAGCGAGTGCGGGAGAACAGAGAACGCAAAGAAGAAGCTGCGGAAAAGCGGGAGAAAATGAACCCCCTCCCCGAGTTTCTCAGGCGCGGCTTTTCGGAGGAGCCGCAGGGCGTGGACCCGGAGGAACAGGAAGCGAATGTCAGAGCTGCGGTAGCAGACTTCTTCGATGGTGTGGACCACGGCGGAAACCACAGCTCGACAGCGTTGCGCACGGATGCGTTGCTGTCTCACTTCGCCGTTCTCGAGACGCCCGAGGCTCTAGCAGAGTCGCTCCGAATCAGCCCGTGCCCCGACGTCGTGCTGCGTGTGGCGGCAGATGGCACCACGAGAGGTTTTCAATTTTTTTCTACTTCTCCCGATACTGCATGCAGTGTGAATTTAGAATAAATATGTCCTCGAAGCGCATCAGGTTGGGCTTCCCAGACGTAGCTACGCGGAGACATATGAATCACGATCGGGAATGCGTTTGGTTTTCATTCCATTGAATCGCTCTGCCATGTTTCTGGACGTCCTTTCAGGTATCCGCGGAAAGGACAGACGAGTCGACCAGAGCGGAAAATGGTTTGTCCAATCCGTGCAAGCGTGGGCGGTGAGCGACTGCGTTGAACCGTCGAAGTGGCCACACTTCAAAAACTTGCCGGCGTACGCGCACTTGACGCCGACAGCGAAGAACATGGCCGAGAGCCACCGGCATCTTCTGCCGAAGGAGCGCGACTCTCTTCTGCTCACCGAAACGGTTCTCCGCTTTTTGCGCGCCCTGCCGCCGGGAGCGCGGGCCTTCGTGATTTTCAGCGGGGACGGCGCGGAGACTTCGATGATCATGAACTCCATGGTCTGTCTCCGGGAGCGCGTCCCCGCTGAAATAAAGGACGTGGAATGCGTTCCGCTGTACCACCTCTGCGACCAACACGGTACGACTCTCGTGGCGAAACAGGCCGTGGAGGTCTACTGCGCGCTCGCCGGTATCGACCGCAAGAAGTTCGAGAGGAAGTTTTATCTTCAATGCGCGCAGACGAAGATAGACATAGCGAGGATCGCAGCGGATTTAGCCGCGCAGCTCGACGGCGAGACGCTCCAGAAGATTGACGACAGCGACGTGGACGAAGCCAAGCGGGCCAAATGGCATCGCTTCATCGAGGACATGAGGCACACCGGTACTAATTGCTTCGTGGGTCCGGCTCCGGGTCCGGTCGCATATTAACTAAGTTAGATTTATATTTCAAACCCAGTGTGGATTCCCAGTGTGGTGCCAATCTTCGTATGGGGCCGCTACAGCGGCTTCCAAGTATATGGCTTTGCATCTTAGAGCTATATAGTAATTTGAAACTACGACTACAGATGATTGCTCCGCTTTCACGGGGTGTTATCCAGAGGCGGTGTGGGGCGACGACAACAAGCCATGCTATTTCCGGTTTTGCATCCCGGCCTCGCTGTACACCGAGGAGAAAAAGGCCGCGATCAGAAAAACGTGGGACGGGTTGTTCCGTCGCATGAAGTGCCCCCGGCATGAGCGTTGGCTAACGTACGGCTCTTCTGCCCGTCGAGTTAGCATACACGACTCGTTGATGTGGTTTGACATGCTGTTCTGCAAGAGCAAGCCATGGAGTCTCTCCATGGAAGAATGGCGCGAAATGATGGACGGCAGCGACAGACAGGAGGAGTACCAGCTAGGAAAGCTGTCCATGGCGATGATCATCCAGCCGCTGGACTGTCTATCTGCGGAGTTTCTTGGAAAGCTGTCGAGGAAGCGAACGGCGCTTTTTGATTTTTGTGGCTCAGTTTGGGTATGGCCATAGCCGCTGTCGCAAGAAATTCAACATGAACCTCTCACCCAATCACTTTAACTTCGTCGCTTTACTATTTTCTATCGGCTGCTGCTGCAGGGACTCGAGTGCTGCTTATATCCACGCCAGGCCATCATTCAAAACCCCGAGCTGCAAACCCTCTCCGCCAAAGAATTCCAGAGAGCCAAAGACGCCGTCGACGCCCGCTATCTGCAGCGCAGTGAGGTTGTTACGCTCGGCAGCAACCGCATCGGCGACGCTTACCGGCAGCAAGCAGAAACGGCTGCACGAAATTCCCTCATTGCTGCATATTGTTCCTTTGACTACCGCATTGCGAGTGGGGCGCGAGACCCGCAAGATCCGGTCATCGAAAGATTTCGCCGAGCAGAAGCGGTAGCCGGGCTCCCCGTCCGTCCGAATGGGTCGGAGACTCCGCCGCAGGTCGTGTCGAATTTCAGCCGCACCGCGCCACCCTACCTCGGAAATACTCCGGGGCACATAGCAACAGAAGCGTGGCGGAACCTCATGCAGAAGTTGCCGCCGGAGAAGAGTGTCCGCTTGATGCGCATGATTTGCAAGATATGGGAAGTTTCTCCACGGCATCAAGGAGACGTGGAGGTTCGCATTGCGAATCTAAAATCCCAGCAACAGGAATCGAGGAGCGCGTACCGGGGCATGGCGAGGATTTGGTCAAAAGATCTGAAGTCGTTTCTGCGGGTCTCGCGCCGACGGTCGCAGGAGTACTTCGACTACGGAACTTCAGACAGCGACGAAGGTGATGAGTTGCCCGCTGCCTCTTATGGCCGCGACGTGAACTGGATGGACGTCGCTAAACATCATCAGAAGGTGCAGCCGGGTGGAGTAGTAGACACAGAAAGCGAGGGCATCTACCGTAAAATAGCTGCAGAGGAAAACGCTGCGCGGGCAGAGCGCGAAAAGGTACGCGAGGAGAAGATGGAGACTCGTCGCAACACGAAGATGCGGCAGTTCGTGCAGCGTCGTCGCAAGGCAGAAACGGTTATCTTCTTCTGGAAGAGGTTGGGCGAGCGCGTGAAAGCGCGGTTTTGGGCGAGCTACGGCCGCGGCGGCGGCGCACGAAAAACGAACGGTGAGGAAAGCTTTGCTGTCTCCGCTTACTCAAAAGCAGCGACGCAGCAGGAGGTGCAGGACATTCTGCACGCCGCTAAGCTTCCCGGCGTGGAGCACAAGTTGGAGGAGGTGCTACGGACCTACAAGGAACCCTCAGCGGGCATCGAGCGCATTGTTGCGTGGCTCGCGGGGGCGCGACAGCAAAGCATCGACTGGAAGGAGTTGTCGGAATACTTTCGAGTGCAAATCGATCCCGACGAGGTGGAAGAGGAGGTTGAAGACGAGGGCCTGGACGCCTTGGAAGCGGCAAACACAAACATAGGGGAGTGGTGGAAGGCGAGCAGGCAGGCTTTTATCGTCTTGGACTTTCGGGAGCAGAGCCGCTGGGTGCAGGAATGGAGGAGGGCGCAGAATGTGAATGAGAATCACAATCAGCAAGGCCCTTCGAAGGAGGACCCATTCCCCAGCGCTGTGGTGGTGTTCTGGGTTGAAAGGGGACCGTTTTCGTTTGTTGGCTTACGTGCCGAGTTTGCAGGTGGAGAGGAGGAGGAGGCTGCAGGTGGGGAGAACGTGGAGCCCGTCGTAGATGAAGAGGACGACCTTCTTGCGGACGAGAACCAAGGCGGAGCCGCGGTCGCAGAAGACGAGGCAGCACCTCGTCGACGTCGTCCTCGTCGCATGCCGCTGCTGGTGAAGATTCCGGTAGAACTCTCTCACGAGAAGGTCTTCTCCTCCCATGCCCGCCGGCAGCTGGTCCGATATCTAGACCAGCAGAGTGTGACGGTGCATGGCGCGGATCCTGCAGATGCTGAGGGGAACATGAAAATCGCGTGGACGTCCAGCATGACCGTGCCGGCCAGCGGGAGCAAAGCGGGCAAAAATTTGGGGACAAACTTCACGAAAGCGCCGGGGAAGCCGAAAGAAGAGAAAGACACGGAGACGGAAGTCGACGAGAGAACAAGGAAGAAGAAGATTTGGGCGCTGTTCAATCAGTTTTCCGAAAACTTGAAGGCGAGCGAGACGAAGGCGCAAGGGACTGCGTTCTATCGAACGAATGAGTGGTGGGACAAGGAGTTGAAGAAAATTAACGCAGCGGCAGAAAAAGCAAAAGTCGCGAAAGAGCAAGCCGCGCGCGAGCTTCGTGCCGCGAAAGTAGGCGCCGCGAGCTTCCCGCAGCTACCCGAACCCGCAGCCGCGAACGCAGTATCCGCCCGCGAGCGACCCGCAGCCGCCGCGGCGCCTCAGACAAGCAGTAGTACTACGTCGGCTATGCCCGGCGTGTACTATTGCTTGTCGGAGGCGGAGCGGAAACGCGTGCTGCGGGGCTTCAGGGAGAAGCACAAAGAGGTAAGTTTTTAGGCTAAAAACTTGCCTCTTTGTGCTTCTCCCGGTAGTCTCTGCCCTCGCTTCAAATTCAATAATGATAAATAACTATTTATAACTGATTATGAAAAGAATATATAGAGGTCGACCCCTAAGCTCTTCCGTAAGTAAATAAATAAATAAATGCGAATAAATAAATAGGCGTTCGACGTCCCGGGCTTCGAGGTCTCGGTGGGGGCTCCCACCTTCATGAAAGTCCAGGCAGTGGACCAGAAATACCGCGACGCGCTGCAGATCATTTTGCGGGCGCGAGGAATGCCGGAAATCTTCGCGACCACAAGTTCAAGGGGCGTCCGAACATTCAACTTCGACCCCCGGACCGAGGGCCCGAGAGCTGCGACCGCCTTGGCGCTGTTGTGGGCGAAGAGGACACGGCTTCTACTGGACATCCATTTCAAAAAAGACCTGCTTCCGATCGTGAGGATGCTCGGGAGCAAGTACGTGCCTGGGCAGAATATACTGCTGGCGGACCGAGTAAATTGGGTCCAGACGGAGCTGCAGCCTTACATCGAGGCGATCGAGGGCAACGAGAACGCTTCTCCGCCGGTCTACGCTCCAGTGATGTTAAGCGGAAAGCAGAAAAGTGCCTTCGATAAGCTGAAGGAGCTGGATTTGCCAACTGTGGCGCGACTGGTGACAACCGACTTCAAGGACGCGACTCAAGGCCCGCCGAAGGTTGTCCGCAAACGACAACGCCAGGACGACGCGTAGCAGCAGAGGCGAGCGGTAGCAGGAGCGGGCGGCTTTCGTGCTTTCGTTTGCCGAGGGATCGAAAGCAGTATTCGAAATGCAAACCAGGTGTAAGCATCAACTGACTAGCGAGCAGCCGAAGCAGTATACTACCTAGATGTCGCGGATGTAGTTACTTTAGTTTATGTTTATCTTTATCTCAGTTTCACCCAGCTAGTTTATGTCTCACCCCGGCGAGCAGGGTAAATCTATCATCAGCAATAGTCTCAGTCGATCGCAGATTCAGCTACCTTGAGCCATCTGCATGCATTTTCGCTTGGTGAAGGTGAACGGTGGAGCACGAGGACTACACCAGGCTCGAAAGATGAATAGATCCTGGAAGCCGGGACGTCCCGCTGACGGCCAGACGAAGACAAACGGCTGCTGATCGATGTCTAGACATGAAGCCATACCATGTGTTTGGTATGGTTCTGGAAAAACCATACATGGCCATGTATGGTTCTGATTTCTTAAGGAATCCTTCAATATTTGTAAGACAAGAGGATGTGTGGTTCTGTGTCTACTTCGCAGCACTTTTGTTGTCTACTTTGCTGTCTACTTTTCCCTGAGTCCAGAGGGCCGCAGCCATGTTGCGCGCCACTGTTTGTGCACCATTTTGCTACTCTTTGTGCACCATTTTGCTACTCACCATTTTGCTTTGTGCACCATTTTGATACTCATCTTTGTGCACCATTTTGCTACTCTTTGTACACCATTTGGCGGTCGCGATTGAATGAAGAAGGAGGCGGGAAATTGAATGCAGAAGGAACAAGAGTTCTCTAGCACACTATGTACCTCGCCCCCCGCTGGGAAAACTAATGAATGACGGCACCCGTCCCGACACCGGGCGGATGGAACTGTGAATGACTGAGCGCCATTTCCCTTTCATGTTGCAAGGTTTAGTGAGCTGGGTCGGAAGAGAGGGAAGCTCCAATGCGCTCAGCATGTAGTAGGAGTAGCGGTGTTATGAATGAGTGACAGCGTTTTTTTCATACGTGCTTCGCAGGTTCTGTTGCTACGTCAGTCTTTTTTTTGCAGGTTCGGTTGCTTCGTCAGTCTTCTTGAATGAGTAAGCGTTTTTTCACGACGGATCCGGCGCAGCCGCAATCTTCTTGTCCTCGAAAGTTTACGCTTCTACTTGTGGTGGCGAGCAGTGCGGTTATTCGCAAACGAAGCAAGAGATACGGCGAATCTCAGCCAGTCAATCAATATCAATTTGAAAACTCTTCGTAGACGCGAAAAAGTCTCCCGACTTCTTCAAGCTCGAAAAAACACTACTTCCTACTCGACTCTAAGCTCTACAACGCTCGCAAACAACCCTCGCAAAATGGGATTCTTCGACAAGAAAGTGTCGGCGATGAAGGTCGCGAAGACCGATGCTAAGAACAAGGCCGACGGGAAGAACAAGGCCGCGAAACCGGGTCCGCAGAATGCGGCCCTGCCCGCCGGTGCTACTACTGACCTGGTGAACCTGACTGCCAACGACGCGGCCAACTTGCCGGCGGCGGCGGTCGCGCCGGAAGTCATCGAAGTCACGGATACGGCGCTTCTGCGGCGTTTGAACCAGGTAAGTATAATTTGACTTGGTTGCTAGCACTTACTTTTAGTTCGTCCATGTCAGTGGTTTCTGCTGGTATGCCGCGGCTCAGCAGTCTGTAAATCTCAATCTCCTTAAATCTAAATCTAAATGGAGATACGTATGTGAAGCAGACAAGAGCCACAGCTTTGTGTATGCGCAACGTATATTCTCAGATGATCAGCGACGATCTCGGCAAGGGCAACATCTCGGCGAAAATGAAGACTCTGGAGGAGGTCGAATCTCCGCTGGTCCGCGTCGCGCGCAAAATCATGGAGCAGGACATCAACGTGTTCCGCACGAAAGCGAAGCTCCGCACCGCTCACGCCGATCTCTACAGCCGCCTGCTGCGGAAGCGGAAGCTGGCGAATACCAACTCGGCCCTTCCGCCGGCCTCGTTGCGATCCATCACCGTGCAGCGGATCGACGGGGCGATGAGTGACTTCTTGCGCTTCGCGTGCGAGGCGCAGACGCGGGTGCCCCCGGCGGCCCCGTTCGAATGGCGGGTGCGGGTTCTGTCGGTCGTCAGCTTTGTGTTGACGACCGACAGCAACTCGGCACTCAGCCAACTCATCAAGCTGAACGAGAAATACTTCAAGAAATTTGGGCCCGGGAAAGTATTTTTTTTTTATATCTGATTCCATGACTACTTGATGTTTACATCAATCTGTATATTTTAGATTTTAGCCGCGCGATGCTTTCTTATATTTTAGATTTTAGCCGCACGATACGCATACGTGCAGTTCCGGTGCCCTGCAGCAGCGCTCGTCACGAGCGAAAATTACTCCACTCTTGCATGTACGACGTCAAATAATCAAGTAGAGAGAGAGAGAGATGTGTATTTGTTTGTTTCTATTTCTCCACCCTCAATTACCTCCACAGGCGAAGCCCGCCGTGAGCCGCCTGGTCTGGAGTTTGCTCGCCAGAATCTGCGCGAAAGCCGGGTTCTCGCTCGAGAACTTCGTCACCGGGTACGATCGGAATTTTGAATTTCCGACGTGCGCGGATGATTTCCGGCAGATGCGGCTCGCGTCGAGGTCGCTGGACGTAGATCCGCTGAAGACGCTGTACAAGCAGAAAAAAGATCTCGTCCAGCAGGCTGACGCGCAGTTCGCCGAGATCAAGGCCAAGGGAGTCCAGCTGTCGGTCGGAATCAGCGTTTTGTACGATGCGCGCGCGGCATTTTGGAAGGCCGCCCTGCCGCTCGTCAAGCAAGCAGCGTCCCGGGCCAGCTTGGGCACGCGTGTCCGCCTCCTCCTGTGCAAGGTCAAGGTGCTGCAGGAGCTGGCGCCTCGATACGAAGGGGAACCGTCTCGATACGAGGTGGCGCCGCAGGGCGACGAGGAAGACCTCGCCGCCGGCGGGGACAACGCGAACGACAGCGACGACCTAGGAGGGGGAGGAGCAGAGTGCTGCGGGCGCAGCACTGGGGAGGGGGAGGGGGAGAAAGAGGAAGTTGAGGAGGAGCAGGTGCAGGGATCGGGCCCGCTGCTCGATGGCGAGCATACGGCGGCGCTTGAGGAAGACGTGGATTTGTTCTCGGACACGGAGGAGCTGGTCCATCTGCTGGAGGACGCTACCGAGGAGTTTCCGTTCCTGTTCGACTCGGACGAAGAGGTTTCTATTTCGCCCTCGGTGTGCTCGGCGGTCAGCCTGCCCTTCCACGACCCCATCGATTCCGCGGAGCTGCCCTTCTTCGACACCGAGGAAGAAGCTTTTTCTGATCCGACCTTTGGTCACCCGTCCCAGTTCCATGACAACAACCTCTTCGAGGGGAGCCACGCGATGGCTCCCAAGATGGCTAAGAAGGACGCGTCCGCCGCCCCTAAGGCTGTGGCATCCAAGGCTGTGGCAGCCAAAGCTAAGGGGAAGGCCAAGGCCAAGGCCAAGTCGAAGTCCGCTAAGTCTTCCAAGGGCACGGGCGTCGCGGAGCAGGTCGTAGGGGAGGTTT
>RXOD01003937.1:0-35917 GCA_005223375.1 Amoebophrya sp. AT5.2 | reverse complement strand
AGAGCCACACCGTTCCAACATTTACATTTTCACGAGATGCTACTAGAGATGCGTTTTCGTGAGCCTTAACCACACTTGTGCCTGCGAGTTGGAAAGAGGACCCGGTAGTCCTTGGATGGATTGGAACTTCCGGGTCTTCTCTAAAACCATCTCCTCCTGCCCCTTCACCCAGTACAGGATGTCGGTCGCTTGTGTTGCGAGCCACGGTTTAAGCTGATTGGAGTAAACCTGTTGAGGAGAGCGCCCCGTTTTGAATCTAAGTAAAAATAACAAAACGAAACCCTACTAGGTTGGTTGAGAATCAGTTGTCGCACCTCCGTAACAAAGAAATCCACGATAGCGCCGTAGCGGTGGTCTCGTCCATCGATCTCTCTGATAAATGTAGTTGTCGATCATTTCATCTTCGTCCGTTGTACCTCTGGTATGCGTATCGGTAGGTCGTACGCCGGGAGTGGTTCTTCCGCGTCACCCTGCTCCTCCAGATAGTTTTCGAACCGTGCGATGAATTCCTTCGAAGAGCCTTCTCCCGCACCGCCTTCTCCCGGGCCCCGCTTCGGTGGCGACTGAGAGATCGCTGGCAACCGGTCGAGTGACGACGCGCCCGGCGGATCTCGCTTCGGTGGGCTTCTGCCGCTCGTGCCGTCGGCGCCGCGCTTCCCGGGGCTCCTGCTGCTCGACCTCGGAGGGCTCCGGCTTGCCGCCCGGCCCGACCATTCCTGCAGCTCGTCCTCGTTCGGGAAACGATGAAACTGGGGGGCGCCGAACCGCTGCGCCACCCCCAAGGGCATCTCATCGCGCACGGTCGAAAACCCACTTCTCCAGCCGCCGCTCGTTTCCACGAGCATGGTTCTGCGCGGGCGGCCACGTGAATGCGCGCGAAACTCCTCGACTTTCCCGACGACGAGGTACTTGTCGGGCTTGCGTTTCGCTTGGCTGAAGAACATGCCGGCAGCCGCGGTTTGCGTCTGGTAGAACGGGTGCGAGGCATGCTCGCCGCCTGCCGCGCGGGGACGAAGGGACTTTGGGAGCGAGTGCGCGCCGCCGGAGGCGGGCGCGCCTCCAGCATTACCGCCGAAACTCTGCTTCGCGGGAGAAGACAGACCAGAAGGCGCGCCGCGACCGTGAGGGCCGCGGCGGCGGCTATGTGCAGGCGGTGCTCGGTCCGTGCTGGCCTCCGTCGCAACGCGCAAGGGCGACAGGCTGCCCTTCCGCTCCTTCCGTCCGACGGTGGAGAGAAGCGCGTTGGGTTTCACCTGTAGTAGAGGACCAACGTTGAAAATCGCTCTCTTTCATCCAAAAAATAATTAAAAGCTTCAAGTGGACTACGATGCTGTTCTTACAGGTGCCACTTTCTCCAGGTCCATTTGCAGTCTTTTCGCGGCATCCAGGAGCTCAAGGATCCGCGTTCTGTTGCTCACTTTTGCTGCCGGAAACAGGAACACTGCCCGCATATCTCGAGTCACCTCGAACATTTGCCGCTGCACGAACAAAAGCGTTTCCGCCTCCGTCTCGAAGTTCAGCCGATACCAGTTCTCGAACCTCTTGCCCTCGTCTGTGCTGTCGTCTCCATCTTCCACATCGGCTTTCGACGTCGAGTGGGAGTGCTGCTCCTGCGCTACAGCACCCACACCTCCTGCACCAGAATGCAAATGCTGATCTTGAGATCCGCCTCCTGCTACGCCGTCTGTGCTATGCCGATGATATTCCGACATCGCCCGGCTGCTTGCCAACGACGTGGGCAGCTGAGGGTGGGCGGCCATGGAGGATTTTTTCGGAGTCTTCAGCGGGGACTTCGCACCCAACGGCAGCGGTTGGTCACTCATCGAATTGCTATTTCCTCCGGCAGCTGCTCCCGCTCCAGCACCGTGAGCTGTCGAGGACGAACTCCCGCCTTCCTGCAGGTTTGGGGGGCGGGCGGGCATCGAATCATGTCTGCCGCGCTCGGTCGAAAACCCTCCTGTGCTGGTGCCGAAGCGCGATGCCTGCGAAGTGTTGAAGGAGCTTGCTATGTCGGCCCCCGCGGAGGACTTGTTCTTTCCGGGACTCGCAGCTGCGTTCGTGACCTCGAACTCGAATTCGTCGGCCGCCATTTCGAAGAAGCGGTCGGGAAGAGGCTGCACCTTCGCGATGTTCCGCAGCTTGAAGGTTTTCGTCTTGATACCGTCTGCACTGGTGGTGTGAAGAAATATCACACCGAGGAAAAAGAGGAACGACGAGTAGCTGAGATGGCACCAGATCACGGCCAGATCGAAGAGAAATAGCGCGAACTGGTCCAAAGTCATGCGACGCTCGCCGATGGGACCTGGTTATTTCAGTTCGGTGTGCTGGGTGGCCACAACCATGATAGAGTCGCAGTTCAGAACAATGGAAATCAATTCAATGGCTGCAGTATAGTAAGAAGAAGAACGCCGTCGAAGGGGCAACGAGGCGGCCGGGAAACAATCAGACAGCGAAACAGATGAACAACCAACAGTACGTGGATCATCGCTTGACAGGAAGGAAGAATCGTCCGTCATGGTAGCATTATCCGGCACCAAAGTTGTGGACTCAATCCAATCCGTGACTGCACTTGCCCGTGCAGCACTCAAGTCCAGTTCCTCTTGCAACAGTACGCGTTGCAGCAGGATGTTGAACTCGATGAAGGTATCTGGTTTGCCGTGTGTTGGGCTTGGTTGGGGGCCGTTGTCAGTCACGTGAAGATCCGTTGAATTACATCGCGGAAGAAAGTGTGAGGTGGAAAGCGAATGCGAAAAACGGAAACAGATGAAACGGCAGACGAGCTACCCATCCCCACCGTGTTCTCGTTTTCGCCGCGGTCGGCAGAGTTCAGGAGCGTGCGCCAGAATTTCAGGAGTGTTCGCTGGATGGTCGGCGTTTGGAATAGGCACAGCTTGCGCTCCACATTGAGCACGTTTGCTTCATCACTGTCCGCGTCCGAGCCGCCGTCGCTAGGCTGAATGGAGTGAGTCAGTGTGTTTTGGTTTACGGTTTTCGTCTTTAAAAAAAACGAAAGTTTCTCTTTCTTTTGGAACGCTCCTTGGACAAAACAAGAGCACCAGAAGCGACTCGCTAGGTCATCACGTTTTACCAGCGCCTCGTCGTCATCGGCAAGCTCGACGTGATTGGCATCGTCATCCCGTTTCTGCACATATTTCGAAAGAAACGCGTTATCGATCCCGTTTTTTTCCGACGCCTCGCCATTCGATGCGACGTTATTGCCGCCCACATTCAGGCTGCTCCCACTAGCCTGCACCTGCAGGTTCAGGCTACTAGAACTCGCCATCGCTCTAGGTCCTCCACAAGCAATGAAGAAATTGAGACGATGCAGCCCGGGCCCGGCGATTTGGATTTACGAAAGTATGCCGAAGCGTGTCGGACTCGGAGCAGCAGATGCGAAGCCAGAATCGTCAATAGAGCGCAACGACAAAAGCCGGGTGCCCGCACGCCGCAAAGGCCAGGGTCATCGTCATGATTCGTAGTCAACAAAAGCAAAATAGACGTCACGGTAAAAGCAAAATTTGACTGCGGCAGTACTAGACCTAGAAGTATATCGATGGTGCATCTGCAATCCGCGAACGTGTTCGATTCTCTGTTCGCCGAAACGCACACGGACGCGCTCCTCGTCCGATGCATCTCTCTCGAGTCTTTGTTCGAAACGGAAGCAACAGTGCACGAGTACGACGACGTTTTGCTCAAGTACAAGTTAGTACTACCTACAGGCCGTGGTGACCGTGCCAAGCCCAAGCCGCGGCGTCTTGCGTAATAAATTGGACGTTCACGTACACGTCCGTTGGTTCTTTTTTGGGTTCATCTCGTTCGGAAAGAACCTTTCGTGCCATGATTTCTTCAAAACAAAACCGGCTTAGGGTTGACTTGAAGCGGATCATATCCGCCTGCGCTCTGTGGGGCGTACTAACTTAGATTGATTCGCTTTGTTGTTTCTCGTACATCACACATGAGTGTGTCTGGTAAGAAAGGCAGTGATTGGGTGGTGCAGGATCGGGTAGGGGTAAAAGTCAAGAAATCAGAATAACTTGTGCGCGTGTTCCTTTTCGTCTTGTTCCGCTAAGAAGTAGAAACAAGCCCTGTCTTTCCGTTTCACTTCCCACGCTTTTTGAACTTCGATACGCTGTTCACTTTCGTTGCAAACCGCAAACTGTTGATGCTCTCCGAGAGGCACTTGTCCGTCGGCGGAATGTTCGCGAACATCAACGTCTTGGCGTCCCCGCCCAATGAGTCTTTGAGCATCTGCGTGAGCTTCGAATTGCGGTACGGCACGTGCGCGGATTTGTCCGCCAACGCGGTGATCACATCGGCAAGAGCCGAGAGCGACTTGTTGATGTGCTGCGCCTCCCGCATTCTGTCGCCGGTCGCTTTGGATTTCTCCACGCGTTCGCTGCCCGCAAGATCCACCAAGGAGAGCATGCCCTTCAGCGTGTGATTGCGCGGGCCACGACCCTCGATTTTCAGCTGGAAAACAGAGTGGGCCCGGGAAGATCGCTCATTGATGCTGGTCTTGCCGAAGGAGCGGTGAGGCTGAGCGCGCTCCAGCACAGTGAATACCTCGTTCTCGCTGGCAACACGGACGACGGAACCTGATGTTCGTCGTGGTGTTCCTCGCCGGTCGGAGATTGTTTTCTCGAAAAAGTCAAGTTCTTGCACCAGCACCAGCACAGGCGCGTTGGATATAATTTCAATGTAGTGCTTCTAGTGGTACTTACAGGTACCACGACCGATTCTTCTAGGGAAACAAAGCCAAAATGTAAAAACAGATTCAGTATCGATTTGCTAAATTAATACAGTTCAGCACTGCCTCCTGTCCTCCAATTTGCACATCCACGTCTTTGCCACCGTTAAGTAGGTCGCGCACGTTCTCGTTGTAAATCTCGACGTACGAAATGCTGCATTCGAACTTCCACCCGCTGGTGTTTTTGATGTGTTGGAAGATGTGATGTGCTGCCCGCGGCAAGACCCCAGCCTTGTGCTCGAACGTCGACGCGTTCAGCTGTTTCATGGGCGGCCCTTCCATTGTGTACGTTTTCCCACCGCCGGTTTGACCGTACGCCAAGATGGCGACCTTGTAGCCATCGAGCGCCGATTTCACGAGCTGCGAAATCTCCTCGAAGACCTCCTTCTGCGTGGAATCCGTGTTGAATACGCGGTCGAAGTGGAACTGCCAAGTGTTAGTCTGCTCCGTGCACCCAGAGACGTTGAGGAAGGATTCGGAGGTCAGCTGGACAATTCCGGACCGCTCGTCAACGCGGATGTTGGCACTGTTGACAAAGGATTTTCAGTTTATCGCATGGAGAAGGAAAACCAAGCGTCAAAAATCGAAAATTGAATGGTAATGGCGAACCAAACATTCAACAGCGAAAGTACGGTTTCCCCTCGTTTCCTCCTTCTGCAAGCGGTCGAATTCGTACGAACACCCGAATGTTTCCCTTCACCTCGATGTACTCGTTGAACCGTTCTTTCGTTCGGAGCACGAGCAAGCTCCGCTTCTGCGAAACCTTCGCAGCGTACGTGCGCGCCTCCTCTATCTTTTTCTTCCACTCCTCGATTTCGGCGTACTTTGCCATTTCTGCTGCGTTCACGTCCTTGAACTCGGCCTCTGTTTCCTGCTTTCGCCTCGTCTCTTTTTCGATCTCTGCCAGTTCCAGTTCCTTTGTCTTGCTCAACACCGCAAATCTGTCTTTTGCGTGTCGCAGCTTCTCTCGCCACTTGTTTAGTTCTGCTTCCACCTCTTCCTTTCGCTGCTTCGCTTCGGCGATTTTCGCTTCCCATGTTGGTCTGGCCTCCGCCAGGTCCTTCTTGTATTTTTCTGCATCGGCTTCGTACTGCGTACGGACGTCGATCAGCTGCCTTTCCTCCTCAGCGAGAGTCGCGACGCCTCGCTTCGAGGCATCGAATTGCGCCCTGAGTCCCTGCATTTCATCCTCCAAAGCCTCCTTCTCCTGCTTCAGGTTGGCGAGTTCTCTATCCTTTTGCTGCTGCTCCACACGTTGCTGCTGGTGCCGCGAAAGGGGGCGGCCGGAAGCGTTCTGACATTATAGTTCGAGACGGAAAACATCACTGGCCTTTCTTGTTACAGCAATGTCACCGATGGAACGCGTTGCAATAGAGGGGGATGTGAACAAGAACAAGGACTTGATTTCGATGGCACAGCGGTTGCTGTCAACTCGTCATCCTACTAAACTTACTTCGTGTGTCCGGGCAGAATCTCCTTCATCAAGATCAAGTTCATCAAACTTCTACAAAAAAAATTACTATAACCGACATGCTAGAAGGAAATTTACCCCTGCTCCGGGCGTGCCGCTTTTCCCCGGCATCGCGCTTCGCGGTGTGCCTGTCCGTGGCGGCATTCCCGGTCCTTTTCCGGCTCCCGGCGACATCCCGTGCTGGTAGATTCCCGGAGATGGAGGTCGTGCCGGTATCTGACTGCCGCCGGCCTGATACGACGAAGAACTTGCCCCGCCGCCCTGCTGGAGCCCCACTCGTGGTGTGCCCCCGCGCGGCGGGGGTTGAAACTTCTTCGCTCCGTAGGACGAAGACGCGGATCCGCCGTGTTGGAAGCTGCCGCGCGACATGTCCACTGATGCATCAGCTGGGAACCCAGGCGGAAACCCGCGATTCGGACTCGGACCACGATAAGTACCCGCGCGGACCTCGCTCATAACCTGAAATTGTTGACAAGTTCTTGAAGTAGAATAACACCCTGCCTTCGTGTAGCTGTGGTGGTGGAGCTGCCTCAGATGGGACTGCATTCGCTGGTCTCGCGCACCACGACCCTCTGTCGTGGACGTAGGAAGCTGCGTTCCACATCCGGTCGAAAAAGGCTTTTTCAGGCTGAGGAGAAAGTCCGGTATGGAGCGGCCGATTCGCTGACGCACCAGAAAATCCTCCTCCTCGTCGGAAACCACCTGGTTCCGCAGCTTTAGCACAGGGTAGTCGGGCAGGCTCAAACGCAACGGAGAGAGCTGTCGTGGTGACCGTGTGCAGCCATAAGTGTCGCGAGCACTCGATGGCTTTTTCAGGCGCGACGCAGCAATCCCCGGCCTAGTAGCCGTCGTCCGTTGCTGCAACGTGGCCGAAAACTGCGGTTGTTCAGCAGAGGTTGCGATGAAGATTCTCTGCTCTCGTGCTGGTCGTTCGAAGTGACGCAATGGAAGAAGTGTTGATAGTGGTTCGGCCACCTGTTGTGGTCTCTGCGCAGCGACATCAGGTGCCCGCAAGGAGGTGGAGTTGGTCAGCCGCGATGGCAGTTTAAGCCTGCTGGCCTTTCCCGCTTTGTTGAGCGGCGCTGACGTTGAAGAGGCTATCGTGCAGCAGCTGCTACCACTGCTCCACGCCTCGACGACACGTTCGGTCACAGCGTTCCTCTTCCTCGTCGTCTTTGTTTCCACTACATCAGGAGCGGGGTTAGCTGCTGGTCCTAGTCCGGATCGAGATGCGGACGGCGCGAATCTCGGACTCTGCTGCTCGATCAGGCGACTCGAGGTAGTTGAGCAATCATTCAGAGCACCCAGCACAGCATCTGATGTTGAATCCCCCAGAAGGTCGACGTGGTCAGCCTCCCCGCTGCGATCCGTACTCGGGCACCGCGTCGCGAGTGACGACCAGAATTCAGACAATTCCTCGAGGTCGTCTCTCTTTTTGATGTCGCTTCTCTCGTCGATGTCGAATAACTCCTCACGAGCTGCGATCGAAGATAGCAGGCTGGGCGATCGCTGTCGTTGTCTCAGACTCGCCGCGGTGCCGCGGCCGGTCGACGGTGCTACCGCAGCTAGTACCGAGACTCTCGCTTTATCCCCGGTTGAATTCGAGGATGCTGTTGCTGACGAAGAAGATGAGGCTACTGCTACAAATTCAACATCGGGAAGAGCATCGGCATCGGCAACATGAGCCCCAAGAACTCGAACTACCTCTTCGCTTGTTTTCCGCCCGAGGCCATCCGCCCTCTCTGGAATCACGCGCTGCCGCTTGGTACCTTCGCGCCCGAAATCAGTTGCAACAAATCCATCGTCGGACCGCTCGTCTGTGTGCCGCTTTTTCGTCCCTGTTCCCGAAACGTGGCTCATGTCAGCAAGGTTTTTGGTGTGCAGGTTGTAGGAGCTGTTCAACAGATGCGAGGAGTTTGGGTTCGCGGGAGGTGGTGCCGCAAAGGAGTCGTCCCTACTGATCGTAGCTCCAGCTCCGTCTGGATTGCCTTTGTTTTGTTGCTCGACGCCGCCACCGTGAAACGCGACGTCATCCACGGTGCTCGGTTCCTGCATCGGCTGTTCTGCAGACGAATTTGGGCCTTCGCTCGAGGGTCCTGCTCGGCTGTAAGACTGCTGCCGAATTAGGGTGCCCGGCTGCATCAGCTTACTCCGGGCGTCCATTTCTACTTTGATGAAGATGAAACAAAGCGAATCTGTGATGCAGGAAAATAACGGCAGCCCCCCGATTGCAGCTGGTTGCACTTCTAGTTGTTACTTTACTTACAACGCAAATCTAGGGCTTTTCCGCGCACAAAAAGTTGAAGAGCAGGCATGTGGTTGTTCACAACTTCGAAAACAAAGCGCAGCTCGTGCAAGGCCAAGGCGGTGTCACGCATTGAGGATCAAGGATGGCTCGCAGACGAGAAGGCTACTTTTTATTTGAGACATTCGACTGCAGTATCTCTATCTAGAGGACAACTACGTCGACGAACCACGGCGAGCGAAAGGCGTTCGACTTCGAGTGATTCACTCTTCGATACATCTACGTAGATATGGATTTTTAGCACAGCCACAAGTTGTGATTCGCGTCACGTTCACGCTCGAACAAATAGCCTCGTCGACGTCTAGGTGCGCCAGACCACCTCAGTTACTTGGTATGGTCATTCGACGCTGCAGCCAGCACAAAAACTGACGTTGCTCTTGCTGGCTCAATTCCTAGTAGTACATTCTTCTTCATCTGTTTTTTTCTTTACAACATTTTCCACTCGGAGTGTTTGCGTTTTCACTTCGTAGATTTTGTCACCTCCAGCCTCTCGCTTTTACTTGCAATTACTTAAAGAAACAATGAATTATGAATATGACAACGAACGTGGCATTTGTATACCTTTACGGCACCACCTCGCTCTACTTGGATGATCCGTCAATCGTCTACCAAAATGAGAATTATCTGTAATCTGTATCTGAAGCAGCACTTAATAAGCTCATTCTGTACATTCTTTCTTGTTCGAACGTCGTCCTCCAAAACGAACCATATGGTTAGTAGTTCATTATTTTTTTTATTGTTCCACGAGTTCCAGGCCCTCTGTCGCGGCAAATGGCTGACTTTGGTTCGGTCCCCACGTGACGGTTGCCGCGGTGTTGGGTCGCGTGATGGCCGTGCCTGGCCTCGTTCCGGCGGTTCCCGGCCTACCGGCTGTTCCCGGGCGCGATCGCGTCCCCGTCACGGTCGCGGTCCCGGGTCTCGTGATGTCCAACGAATCCGCTGAATTCGCCAGTACCGACCCGCTGGTCGATCCGCCGCCGGGCGCCATTGTGGACGACAGCAGGGTTTTGTTCTTCAGCAGTGCGGCGTGTTCGTGGCCAGCGTTCAGTAGTCGCTCACCGGACGAGGAGCTGCCCATCCACGTGCCGTTGGCAGTGAACGCGTCTGGGCTGCTCTGCTGTGCACCTCCGCGACCTGAGCCTGAAGCTCCTGCTGCCATCAATTCCCCGACAGTCCTCTGCTGTGCCCCTTTTTTGCGGCCGTGACTAGCGCTCCGCGGCCTACTCGTCCTGTCGCCATCGTCCGAGTCGCAAAGCAACAAATTCGATCTCCCTCGCCCGGAAGCGTCGCTCTGCTGTTTGGGAAATGCGCTACCACCGGAGAGAAAATGTATTTCCGCGCAGCTATCTGCGATGGATTTCGCTTGCCGCAGAAGCTGCTGCTGCACGACTAGCAGCGCGGTCCGGGAGTAGTCACGCCGCCGCCACCTCACCGCGTTCGGCAGGTAATGAAGACACGCCATTTTGAAGCCCTGCAACACCTGCGTCGCTTGGCCGCTGCATGCTAGACAGCGTTGATCGATGGACACTGGAGCCCGGGCCCGCACCTTCGAATTATACGCAATTTTCCCACCCTTCGTTGTCGAACTGCGGACATGCCGGCCGTTACTTGACGACGAGGTTGATATCGACGGCGAACCAGGACCAGCGCGGCCAACCGCATGAAGATGATCATTCCCTGCAAAATTAAACACTTTTCGCGGCGAGAAGTTCGCGCCGCCAACCTTGATTCGCATCACGTTCGAACCAGGCGGAGCAACCAATTTGGCCCCCGTCCAAGCGTTCGTCGGTGCTGCTCCAGGCTGTGAATGATCGTCAACCTCATGATCTCCCTGCGGGGGCTTAGCGGACGCCCACGCTGGCCTTGTCCTGCTCCTTGGCGTCGCGGTGGAGGTTCGTCTCGGTGCCCGCATCTGCGATGGTTGCTGTATCTGCAACTTATGCCCATCCTCCCCACCTCCACCGCGTGCGTCGTGGGTCCGCTTCTCAGCCTGGTCGCGGAACCCGATCAAGCTCAGCCCCTCGCGATCCTTTTCGTCCTGCAGCATAAGCGCGTTCTGGCACTCCGAACTTTCGAACAGAAGGTCCAGTAACCGCATGAATCGCTCGTGGTGGTCGCGCAGAATCACACTCGCTTCCAACGTGTCTGCAATCCGCGCGCTCAGCTGATGGCGCTCGATCTGGTTTTCGTTTTTTGGTGGCGATTTTTCATTTTCTTTCAGGTTGCAGTTGTGTACGTTGCGTGTACGCCGCGGTGGCGGGACCGCGCACTAGTAAACACGACCGAGAGATACAGAGAGATAGAGAACAACAACAAACGACGAGACCGCAGCAAAACCTGTGCGTCGCTGAGTTCGCGCTTCCACCTTCGGTCTCTGGTGACGAGGTCGTCGCGGATCGACTCTACCTCCCGTTCGACTTCTTCCCGGAAGCGGTCGAGGTGCGTCACAATGTCGGCCTTCTCGAACTCGTCAATGGCGGCCAGAACCTTCTTCTGCGCTTCCTCCGCTTCCGCGAGCTTTCCGCTGAACTCCTCGCGGGCGTCCTTCACCAAAGTGTTGCTGTTCAGCATCGTCAAATCCGTCGCCGTTTTCAGCTTGTCGGTGAGATTGTGCGCAGTCTGCTCCAGCTTCCGCGCCGTACTGTCGGCACCGGCGCGGACTGGAGATGCAAATGCATGGTGGGTAAGGGGAGCGTTGTAGCAGAAAATCAATGAATCAATCGTACGGTAGAAGTTTTATGCCAGACCAAAAGCATGAACCGACCACGTATACCATCGTCTATCCTCCCGTTCAGAAACGCCAACTTTTTCTCGCCTTCTTCTTTCTTCATCGCTTTCTCGTCTACCGCTTCCAACGCCTTCGACAACTTCGCGAGGTCCTCCTTTGTGTTTTCCACGATGAATTTCACCTTGCTAACCTGCTTCTCTGCCTCAAACATTCCATCCACGACTTTCGCTCTCTCGTACTCCTGCCGCGTCCACTTCAGCTCCATTTCTGCTTTTAGGTCCGTCAGTTCGCGACCTTTTTCCGCCATCTCCCTTACTAACGCGTTCTTTAGGGCTTCCACGCTCTCCATCACATTGCCGCTCAGGTCGCTTTCTACCGCTCCTACACGTCGTTCGATCTGCTTCAGCCCGCCGTCGAGCGCTTCCCGCTTCAGATCCCCCATGTGCAATTTTTCCTCCAGAACGCGGAACTCGGAACGCAGCGTCACTTGGTAGTGTCTGCGATCTTTCTCGTACGCGACGAGCTCTTCGCGGAATTTGTCGATTGCGAGGCAGTCGTGGGACGCCTGGCGTGCCTGTTCGCGCAACTTTGAGATTTCGCGGTGTTGCTCGTCAGTTTTGCGCCGCAGCGCAGTGAGATCAGTCTCGAGCTGGGCTGTACGGGCAGCAAGAGGCTGGACGAGCTCCAGTGTCATCGCGCGAAGTCGGACCTCGAGCTCCGCAGACTCCATCCTTTCGACCCCGGCGTTTGACTCCATCTTATTGGAGTAGAACGCTGTAGCTCTACGTGACTGTATCTACGTCCTCCAGTCTTGATCTTGAACTACTGGCCTTCTCCAAGATCTAGACCGCAGAACATAAGATGGTGCAGGGGAAAGTGCGCTCTTCCACGCCAACACGCGTGACCATTGACGAACTGCATCTACTGGGCCCATTCCATAGACTATCTAAGCGATCATCATCGTCGTGAAGCGAACCACGGCTTGCGCGTGGCTTGATGCCGTTTTGCGCCTGCAATGTCCCCTGAATTTTGATTTTCGTATACCAAAATGACTGATCGATGTGAACGTAGTGCAGTCTTGTTCACTCTGCTCCTGCCTGAAGCGAACTCGTTTTCGATCCAGCATGGAGCAGCTGACGCAGCACTCACTGAGGCGAGGGGAGGCGCGAATCAATACATTTACATTTTTAGCATCGCTTTCCCCGTATCCATGCTTGCATAAAACAATCAGTATCTATCATACATGATGCCACCTGTGTTGGTACGTACTAAATGTTGATGGCTAGTAGTTTTGTTCTTGGAAATGGAACGCATGTGAAACTAAGGTAAGCCGCGTAAGTACTAGTACGTAAAATGTGCAAAACCCCTGCTGGTTGATTGTGGTCGTCTCATGTTTCCTTTCACTGTCTGGCCTTCATTGCAATGAATGAGATGTCGTGAAGATCTTAGTAGTCATGAATCTGTCAAACAATCATGACTAGATCGCACCTTTATTATCGCGGAGAGCGATAGTGTTGGTGCTGCATGGTTCACAATGAATTCTGCAGAAGATGCTGGCCGCTTTATTGTCGATAAGCCTCTCGCTTCTGTTTAATTTTCCATCACTGCTCTACTTGCCCCTTCATCTGCGTCATTCGCCTTATTTCCAGCTGGTGTTATATCAACACGCGTTCCATTTTCATTCCCAGACGCGGCCAGGCTTTCGCTGAGTGCTGTCCGCAGATCCGCGCAGATGTCGATTTTCTCGCTGGCTCGTCTGTGCAGACCGGTCAACTCCTGATTTGCCGCCTCTAGTGTGCGCAGTAGCGCGCTCGATTTCTGCTGCAGCTCGTGGTGTTTCGCTTTTTCAACCTCCAGCTTCTTCCGAAGCGCGGCCCGATCGCCGCGCTCTTGCTCGAAGAGGAGACGGTACTGGTGCTCCTTCGCGTCGAAGTCATGCTCTTGGTCGGATAGCTGCTTGATCCGGTTCTGGACCTCCTGCTTCAAGTGGCGGTTTTCCATTACCAACGCGTCGAGCTGTGTCTGCTTCTTGCCGTGCAACTCACCAAGGGACCGCTTCTCTTCGTCAAGAGTAGAGAACTCGGCCTGCCGAGCTGGTGTGAGGAAACGGAAAATGGATCGATTGAATGTAACTGTAAGTATGATGGATGATAAGGAGAAGTAGCGCGATCGATGGAAAAAAAAACAAAGTACCTGTGAACGCCTTCTCAACCGCTTCCACGAGCGCGGGCAGTCCCGGGCTCAGTTCTTCAGCGATCAGGCTTCGCGCAGGTCCGTTCAGCAGTGCTGCTAGCCGGTCACGCGCCGCCGAAGCTTCCCGTGCCTCCTCCGCTGCTCGCCGCAAGATCAGCCGTACCTTCTTCTGTGCGATCTCCCTCATGTCCTTGTTTACCTCCTTTACCGCCGCCGCGCTGGAGTCTTTTTTGATGCCACTATCCGCATCGCTGGCCCCCAAGTTTTTGGACGACGACTTTGACGCGCTCCCGCTGGTCTCCTCGATCGGACCCAGTTCCTGCATCACAGCGGTTACGCCGCTCTGGCTCAGCAGACCAGCATGAAGGACCAACCGCTCGACCTCAACGCCGGCATCCGCTCGCTGCAGCAATGCTGGTATCACATTCTTGGTCAAAATCTCGAAATCCCCGCCCGCAAGCGTGCCTCTGTCGTAGGGCGACAAAAACTCGTCGGGCAGGTCCCCCGCGAGGTCCTTTGCGACGTCGAAGTGCGCCCGCTGCAGGTACTGCGTTAAGGTGTGAAACAGTAGCGTGGGCGGAAGGTCCCGCGCATCCTTGACCGCGACGGCGCCCGTTCGCTGGAATTCTGTGAGCTCCCATGGCGTGAGCCGAATTGCGTTCCGCTCCTGCGGCTGCAGATGCGAGAACAGTTTCCGCTTCTCGCGATCCGGAAGCATGTCGTACAGCTGCTGGTGGGCGGACGACTTCAGCTGGAACAGGTCGGCGTGCTCCTCGAGAAGATCCTGGAGCTGTTGCAGAAGCAAAGCGACCTTCTCCTCGTCTGCTTTGCCCCCCTTCGTCGAAGAAGAAACGGCCGATTTGTTCCAGGTAATGTTTTTTCGGGTTATCTTCTCGTTGTACGCTCTCAGCATCAGCCCCCAGCGCTCCTCGAGCGCGGTCTGCCGTGCGGTGCTGCCAAGGAGGTGTAGCAGCTTCTTGCGCAAGTTCGTTGCCTGTTTCTCGAACTCGCTGATCAAATACCCATTGCGGTCCTCGAGCCCCTCAATGTACTTCGCGAGCTTGCCGAACTCGACCTTTCCGCCCTCTTCGGACGCCACGACCCTCGCCGTCCCGTGGAGGGTGCCACTGGTGTCCGGAAAGTTCAGGAGCCGCAGCTCGGGTGCGATTTTTTTTAGCTGCCTTGCAAAATCGGAAAGGGCCAGGTTTTGCTCGGCCTGTTTCAGCATCATAAGGGCACGCTCATCCAAGGCCGCGCACTCCTTGCTCGCTGCCGCATCAGCGCTGCCTCCTGCAGCTGTTCCTGCTTTTCTGCCCGCCGTGCTCGTGGGATTATTGTCGCCGCCTAAGCCGCCCTGGCTCGGATGCACCATCGCCTCGTCACTCAGCCGCATCTTGACAGAAGACGAGAGCGCGCGAAGCTCCTCCGAGAGAGAGTAGAGTGCAATCTGCCGAGGAGGTGCGGAGTGGTAGGAGGCATCTCCATCTGGAATGTCGTTCGTGAGGTATTTGAATGATGAAGTCAGAGTTCATCTCGTGACATTCACACACAAGAACCACTTTTACTTAGTCTACAAACAGGTAAAGGAAGCTTCATCGCCGGTTCACGCCAAGAGCGAACGACAGTACCTGTCCCGTCTTCGGCCGTCGCCGCATTCGTCCACGATTGCGGTCCGGAGGGCAGTTTGTTCGGAGCGCCACCGTTCGTTCTCGGGTTCCGCGAGAAGTTTTTGAGCAACACGTCCGACGCGCGCTCGGGTTCTTTCCATGTGCTGTCGGTCTTCGCCGGACCGGCCCCGAACATCGCGTGCCGGGAATTCGTTTGGATGCTGCGAATCGGGCTACCGTTCACTGCGAACTGGTCTTCTCCACCGAGGCCTCCGACTCCTCCCCCGGTGCCAAATTGATCGAACCCCGGCAGGTCTCGGAGGTCCTCGGACAGGAAGGAGTCACTAGCTCCACCTGTGCCGCGTTGTCCTCCAGGTGCTGCCCTTGTCGCCGCGCCGGTACTGGAAGAGGACGAGGAGCCGCCGCTCTCCCTGATCATCCGCGTCATGTTCAAGGGCGACGCGCCCCGATCCAATGGCGAGGACGATCCGACCACGTACTCCTGCTTCTGTTCGAGGTCGTAGTTGGAGGGAAACGTCACTCGCTTTTTGCTCGCCGGAGAACTACCTGCGCGGTTGGAACTCTGACTGCTGTTGTTCAGGTACTCTTGGAGTGAGGTCTTGGCTCCAGCCTGGGCCCCCCCCGGCTGCTGTTCATCTTCGTCGAACATTTTTTCCGCCAGCAACGTCACCCCGAGTCGCGGCTGGCGCAGCATACCTCCCTGCATGCCGGATGGGCCAGCGCTACTGTTTGAGTTGTCGTTCTTCGTCGTCCAGTCCGACGCTAGCACGTCGCTCATTTGACTCGGAAGAGCAGTGGACGACCGGTTCCGCGGCCGCTGGAGCACTTGCTCCTCCTCGGACCCGGACGATGTCGTCACTTGCATCGAGGAGCTCGACGACGTAGCGCCCTCGCCGCTCCCCGTCGACGTGTCCATCTGATGAAAATTACGAGTACCCGCTGCGGACGAGTTCTTCTTCTTGTTGCCGCCATTTATTGCCGCCATTAGATGGCTGTCGTCTTCCGCGCCGCTCGAGTTCGACGCGCTCGTCATCTCGATCACCGGTGGCGGCTTTCCACTCAAAATCGCATCCCGCAGCGAGTCTTGCTGCGGCAGCCGCACAGGGTCCACCGAGAGGCGCATCTGTGGGAGGAGCGAAGCCCCTCCCGGCGGGATCATCCCGGGGACGACGCCTGTTGGTGCCGCGAGCCGCTGCTGTGCGGAGTAGCTGCCGGGGTGGAGCCCGCCCTCGAGATTTGGCTGCTGTCGACCATCGTGGTAGAAGGCGTAATCCGCGCGGTACACTACGACGGTCTTGCTTCTGACGTTCGCATTTTGCTGCAGCTTCGCCCACGTTTCAAAAAGCTCGGCCTGGCTCGCGATTTTCTTTCCTTGCACTATCAGGATGATGTCGCCACGCTCGAAGGCGCCGGTGGCATCCGCAACGGTTGTGGAATTCGGCCGAAGCGGCGGAAGAGGAGCGGCTGCAGGAAGCTGCAGCTGCTTCTTCACGTACTCAACGTTTTGGTTGGAGCCCGCCATCATTATTGAAGATTGCCACAACCGAAGTTAGTGTTACATGAACAAGAAAATGGAAAAACTTTAACTTAGTACCTCTACCTTTGTAGGTGTTAGTACTTGATTTGCAGCCCTGTCGATGTCAACCCAGCGCCAGCGAGAAAAAGATAGAAATGGATCGCCGTACTTACTTAAGTATGTACCGATCATCAGGCGCCACGAAAACGGTCACATGCACATGCTACGTCGTCATGATCTTGATCTTTAAGATCCTCATTGACGAAGACATGCCCACCCCCAACCCCCTCGTCGTGGACTTCGTCTTGGCGCAATGCTCGCCACAACTGACTCTGCACTGCTCGGAGAAAACTAATAAATGAATCACAAGGAAGTAGCAGCCCACGAAGAACCAGGGAAAAGCTGTGGTGTAATGCTTTACTATCCCATCATGCACGATCAGGAGAGTGACGACGGGGTCGAAGTGGCACGTTGTACTACCAGTCAATTGGCCGAAGAGGAACGATCATCAACAGCGATGGATTATCAGGGTTGGCGTTGGATAGACGAAACCCGAGATTATCACTAGGCAGCATTCATCTGCGACTGCGTATCAAACCCCAACTGTCCTCATCTTCACTTCTACCATTGTTCTTCTTGATGATTGCACTAGTATACTTGTCGCTGCCGTTTTTTCAGAGAAAACTCGTACCACTGGATGCTTCCGCGGAGATGACGTGCTCGTGCCTGTTCCCGTAGTTCCAGCATAGAAGATTCTTGCGCCTGCTCCTGCAGCCTCGCCTACTACGATCACTCTCGATTTCAGTGTGTTCGGCACACTTCCCTTGCTGATTTTGATTTCCGGGCGGCAACAGGAGAGACAGAATTGACGTCCCAACTTCACCCACGGCTGCAAAGGAACTTTGATTGACGTCGGGGGGCGGCGGCGTACCGGCAGACCCAGTCTTCTTGACCACATAGCACAGCATCGGAGTAGTAAACTCCTCCGGACCGAGTTTGCTCAACTGCGCCGCGTCGATTGTGGCGGATGATGTCATCGTGAAATTATGCTTCTTGGGTTAGTCCCCGTTGTACGCTTGCAATCTGTTTTTGTTCTTGTTGAATTCAACTCCGGTCACCCGCTTCATCATTGCAACTCCTCAATGTACACGAGACGAAGGATCACGCTCACGTCGAAATCACGGCAACGAAGGACAGCGGCGACGCCGATCATCGATGGAGGTGGAGCACGGTCAACACAGACAACTACGTACAGCAACATGTAATGGGAGTGGCGTGGCACGAAGACGAACGACTAGATACGTTCAGTAGTTGCTCTTTCTGCATTCTCCCGACACCCTCGAACCTCCCTCGAAACCCTCGAGCATTGCGGTCGGATCTGGTGGTAGCGCGAGCCAAACGAATCAATTTGTCACGGCCGGATCGAATTTTCGCGTTCGCCTTGAATAACGTACACAGTAGCGATACTGATCTCTTATCATGAAAAATCACGTCGTTTACAACTGACTTCCTCGCTGTCTGGAGGGCCGGAGTAGTGCTATCGTACGTCGAATGCGCATGCCATTCAGTATCAGAATGATCAGCATCAGTCGTTGAAAAATTATGAGGATGCGGAATCTGTAAGCGTCGCCCCCCTCATCGCCCTTACTTGTGCTTGTGGGGCTGTCCTCAATAAAGTCTCCTGCGGTTTCAGAGTACCACAGGAAGTCAGTGTCTTCCCCAATTCTGTCGTGGTTGGTATACAACTTGGTGATCCTTTCTAAAATCGTCCATCTCTAAAAAAAACAACAAGGTATGGCTCGTAGGTGGCCACACACTGTGTATGTCCGCTACGTCGAGGACGAGCGAGTACGGTTTCCGTTTCGTTGATTCATGATTTTGTTTTTGAAGCGCGCAAAAATAAGTTTTACGATGGACGGAGGTCAAAAAATCAGGTGGGGGAGGCGCTACTTTCTACTCTAGTTCTACGTGAACCGTATCCGTGAAGCTACATCAATGAACCTAGGAAAATTTGCTTTCATGATCGACAGTTGAACAGAACAGTCAAAAAAAAGAAAAACATTTTTAAACGGATGATCGGACGACGTAGGGCTAGGGACCGTACCAGCATCGATATGTGATTGATATGATGAAGTCGACTGAAATCACGAAGAAGTGCGAGCAGGCGCGGCAAAGCCGCGTAAGCTGCGTATCTTTCCACGTTGGTTTCTCGTCATGGCGTTCTCCAACTCAGTTACGGCGTACGTGGTGATTGCACCGCGTCGGACAGCGGACCAGCGCGCCCACGCGCCGGCATAGGTGGCACATCGGTACCCCTACCCGCTGGCAACCGATCATAGGCCCCCGGCCAAAATGCTCTTGGGTGGTCCTGGGCTGGAAATTGAGACTCACCAGGCAGCGGCCCCGGCCCACCCGCCGGCATATTAGGCATACCGACGGCCAACGGAGGATAGGCCCCCACTGCTACGGGGTATGGGACCTGAGGCTGACCACCCGCCCCATCCCCCGGCATACGCACCATAGGTTGCATACCTGCGGGTAACTGGAAATTGTCCAATCCCGCAGCAAAGTCACCTCCAAAGGTCCCCAGCACGGGAGGCGCTTTTGGCAGAGCAGGTGCATATGGCCATTGGTTGTGTCCTGCATGAGGAGCCAGGAAGCCTCCGGGACGAGGATCATATGCTGCGAAACCGCCCCCAAGCCAATCATCACCATCAGATAAATCACCGTCGAAGATACCGCCCCGCGTGCTGCTCCCCCTCGCCCCCCTCGGAGCCGGAGGTGGGCTTTGGCTGCCGGCACGGACTCCAGCAGCAGCACTGCTTCCAGCCGCCCCAGCTGCTCCAGCACCAGCAGGCGCAGCCGCTGCTCTTCTCGGTGCAGTCGGTCCTCCAGCACGCGCGCGCGCTTCCATCTCCGCCTCTTCAAACTTAGTGTCCACCCGCGCTTTTTCCTCGGTTTTGAAGTCGATCGCCGCCTCGCGATCCGACCAGTGGAAAGGCCCCCGGAAGAGGCTTGTGTAGCGCGTATCGAACACGGCATTTCGGAACGGCGTCAGCCCTCCGAACGCGGTCAGGATCTCCTTGACACGCTCGAAGACGGGGGCCACTTCTTTCTCCTCTCCGCCGAACCAGGTTCGCGAGAACTCAAAAAGATTCTCGGGATTGGAGACAATGAAGCTTCCTGCGTCGCCTGACGGAGGCGCGTAGCTTCTGCTGTTAACAGCAATGGAATCCATCTCTCCGAAGCGCACATAGCGTTCCGCGACCTCTCTGACCTGTTCGGCCTGGGCGGCAGGCGTGAGCGTATCCGGATTCGGAGCCAGGTCGCGACGAAGGGCCGCCAAATGGATGAACAGCATCGGCAGGGCCGTGGACCGCAGCACCTCCCCCGGAACCCGGTAATGGCCCGTGCGGTAGTCTATGCGATATAGGAAGCAGTCGTATTTCGCAAGTTCGGCGTTTGCAGTGGGTTCGGGAAAATCCCGATCGCTGAATCCCTGCTTCCATGCCTTCTTGAGCTCTGCGCCGTTGACGTCAACGATTTTGAACGACTCCAGGCCTTGATGTATCGGTGGGATAGAAGAAGCGTCCACCTTGTAGTAGCACTTGAAAAAGATCTCGCCTGCGGCGAGCGCGGCGGACGAGTATTCCGTGCGAGGACCTTCGTCGCCGAAAATCCACTTCAGGCGCCGCGGTATTTCAATATGCTTGAAAGCACCGTCGTTTTCCTTCTGCGCACCGGTGGCGAAAAAGGGCAGCCGTCCTTTCATGCCGTGCAGGTCGTCCGCCTGTTCCGCAGCGTCGTCTCCAAACGGAATCTCGACTACCGTATAGCGCAGCGGCACGAGGATCTCCTTGTTGCGGGGCCCCGCCAGATATCCGACATCGTGGCCGAGGATCGTGTCACGATCGTCCTCCGCCCAGGTGACTGAATGAGCGAAGTCGATCTGTTTCTGCATCACCAGGGCCAACTCCATTGGCTTCTTGGGACCCGGACCCGCCGAAGCAGTCCTATCAGTCTCAGGAATACCTGAAACAACTTCGACATCGTCCAGGGGCAAAATTCCGACGACCGGCAGAGTCTGCTCGTTCCCTTTGAAATCTCGGACCCGATCGCGAGAGTGCAATGGGCCGTACCGAAATTTGATGGACTTCTCCCGCACAAACTGGGGCAGTTTACTTACGTGCATGTCGGCGTCGTGCTCTTGTTCGGACCTCACGAAAGCCTGGTAAAACCGCTGCAATTCTAGCGGCCCCTCAGGTCCAGGGACGTGAACCGTGGAAGACCTGTTGGGCGATGTTGTACGGTGGACATAAGTACCCTGTAGATGCGTACTGTAGCAGACCACATATTAGCGCCGTAGAGACCACGTAGTGGACATAAGTACCCTGTAGTAGACCACATAGCTGCAGCTCACCCTCCTCGTTGCGTCCGTAACGTACCTACTCCTCTATCAAATTGCTTTATGTGCGTACCATGCCTAAATGATTTAATACCTGGGCTTCTCGAAGTTTTCGTCCACGACCAGCGGAACCACCCGCTGTTCGTTCCGATTCGCCCCCTTCCGAACCGCTTCAGCCGGCGCCGATGGATCGTCTTGCGCATACCGCTCGGACCAGTTGTAAAGTGGCAACGGACGACCCGAGTACCCATCCACCTCCTCCTTTTGTTGGATTGCAACATCTCTCGCAATTTGTGTCCGGGTGACTGGTGGTGCTTCGTCGTCGTCTTCGCCCAGTGCTCGTTCTTTCGTATTGTACGTCCTCTTAATATCCGGGGGCTCGGCATTATTTGTACGACGGTGTACAGGACTTGGACTTCTCGGACTTGCCGGCGCGACCGCGACAGTAGTTGAAAGAAACGCAGCGCGACCGGCGCTCGGGATGATCGCGTCGGAGTCAAGTGCAGAAGTCTGTTTGTGCTGGGCGTCCTCGGGGTGCTGGTCGGCACGAGGCACGTCTACCTCGTTGACCGCCACCGCACCCGTCCGCGCACCCGTCCGCGATGTTACTTTCGTTCCCGTCGTCCAGCAGGTCGGCGACGTGATCGCTACCGATGCAGCAAAAGCTTTCACGCGCCGCTTCATGGTGGCGTCTCCTGCCATGGTGCGCGGGGAGGTGTGGTGAGGAGTAGCGCGAACGCGTGTTTTCGGCCTCGTTTGAGCCTCAAGCAAAACCTACTTAGTCTTACTCTACTTAGCGTTAGCGTCGAAGAATTTAATTTTTAACGGCAGTTGCAGTTCCAGTGCGAGTGCAGTAAGAAAGATAATAGTCGCACTTCTACGTGAGAGAGATGCAATAGTCTGGAGGAAGATTAGGATCGAGAATGATTCAGTTTCAGAATCAGAAAATCAAAGTCGTGAAGCTGACACTAGATCTAACTTCTACGGATCAATAGACATTCATACAGATCGGTATAAGTAGCTTTTTCCTGAAGATAAAGAGTCGACCACCGATGTCCCGAGGGTCGCGACAGGGAGTCACCACCGATGCGTGTAGAGCAGTTTGTGCTTTTGCACTTGTTCTCGCATCACCTTCGAAGCCGAGCGCAGGAACCTTCATCCCCCACGGTGCAGCACCGATGAACCTCGAAACCGATATTGGATGCAAAAGGACGGCGGCGGACGCGGATTGATTGAAAGCATAAACAATTTTTCCACAGCAGTGTCCATGGAAGGTGGCGTTCCACAACATGAAAGCAGTTTCATGGACGAGCCTCCAACATGAACAACTAACACCGATCTCCGCCAAGAACACCTAACAAGTTGTACGTAGGGTTTGCATGAGTATTCGTATTGCTTCATTTGGTTTCATGATCATCTGAAAGGAACGCGCAGTTGTCAACACGCTTTAAAGACGCTGATACCGAATTTGAAAAATGCGACTCTTTCTCTTCTTGCGGAGATCGGCAAGATCAAGAAGCTGCATGTAGTAGTCCAGGCATGTAACTAATCGAATCGCCCTTCTTGCTCCGACGACGAGATGTCATCCACTCTCTCCGCTACTGGTGCGCGCACGTAGGCCGAAACTGCGGGTCGCGCACGATCAGCCATGGCGGAGGACGCTGACATTCTTCCTCCGGGCATTCGAATTGCGGATCCTCTCGCCGCCGTGCTTCGCGGAAGCCCCAGCAGGCTCCAGTCGTTTTCCAGTCTCGAGAGGGTCCCCGTGTCGGCCTGCCGCCACTCCGTCGGAGAAGGAGCCGTAGAAGTACTAGAAGTTGTGTGTCCTCGTCCTCCGTAGAGTTCCTCCTCCTCTACCTCTTCATGCGGCGTCCTCGAGCAACGCGCAGGAGTTTGTTCCACTACCGACGGTGCCCCGGAAGTTCCGTCGAGTTCGGACTCGTACGGAATTTCCATCTCTTCTTCATCGTCATCGATATCCTCGACCTCCACCTCGCCTTGTTCTGCAACAAGATTTTCGACACCAGGTGGCGCTGCTGCATTGTGGTCGTTTCTTGTCGTTATCTTCTCCGGGGACAACTGCTGCTTGCTCTCCGCATTTCCTGGTGGTGATGCTTGGCGTTGTTGTTCTTCACATGCAAGTGACGCTTCGCTATCCGTTTCCGCATCATCATCACCAGGACGACTAACATCTTCCAAAATTGCGGCCTCTTTCTCGCCGTGCGCATCCACGACTTTCACCTCGACATCGACTTCCTTTGCTCCTACAGCTGGACCGGGGGGAGACGCTGCACCTACAGCTTCACCAACGCCTGTTGCAGTTGTGGCGAGTTTAACTTCGCCTTGTTCGGGGGCCGGAGTATTTCTTAACGCAAGGCCAAGGTCCTCGACTTGTTCTTCATCTTCTTGCAGTAGTACTGTATCGTTGCTGCCAGAACTGCTGCGGCTCGGACTAGGCTCGTACCCTCGGATTGCTGCTAGTGTGGTTTCCAGAACGAAGTTAGCAATGCCCCCCACATCACTTTCCGAATTCTCAACAGTCATGGCGCCCTCTTCTTTGTCCTCCATGCTTGCAAATGCAGCTTCGCCTTCACCAATCGCGGTGTGCTTCTGCTTCTGCAAATGGTAATGATGCGAACGGACAGGGAGCGCCCTTGCACTAGCAGAAGTTTCAGCTGAAACATCATGATGATGATGCGACCGCAAAGAACTGCCGCTGGAACTCGTTCCAGAAGTGCCCGCCGGAAAAAAGCACTGCTTCGGTCCGATTTCAAACGCCTCTGCCGAAGCGGACTCTGGCGACGCGGATTCACTCAACACCAGCAAAGCCCCTTTCGACGTGCCCACGCGTCGCAGCGTCGACCGCTCCGGCTCCGTCGGCTGCTCCTGTGCGTGCTGGGATTCGAACGCAGCCTGGTGCTGGGCGGACGACGGCGGCACACCACCTGGAGTGAACTCCTCGTCGAGATCTGCGATCGCGCTTCGCGTGCTATCCATTTTCCTGAGGGAAAGAGACGTAGTGGTCGTGCCTGCGTGTGCGTCCGCTCCTGCAGGAGCCGCAGTAGTTGTAAAGTTTCCGCGTAGTAGCTGATGTCCATCATCCGAACTCGTAGCGTTCGGGATCGTGTACTCGCCGTCATATGTCCGGAGACGAGGAGAACGAGAACGACCGCGAGACCGAGAGGGAGACCGAGGCGGTTCTGTGAGATAAGGTGGAACGTTGACGAGTGACTCCTCGAGTTGGTCGATCAACAAGACTGCCCCATCGAAGATGCTGTGCGCACGAAGCAGGCGTTCCTGCGATCGTGGTGGTACGGAAGTTGTGGGGGCAGTATCGCGCCCGATTTGAGGGAGCGGCGCAGCGGGGGGCGGAGCGTGGTCCATACGGATCTGCGGGAGCTGTTCTTCAGCAGCGTGAAGCCGGCCGAATTGTGCCAAGATTTCCGGAACGCTGTTCAGCGAGTCAGCTGTCAGTCCCACGCTAGACGAAGCTGGTGGTGCGGGTGCGTTCTTGATGCGCGACTGCGATTTCGGGGCAAGTTGTGCTTGTCGCTCCAAACGGGCAAGTCGCTGCGTGGCCCGTGCTTCCGGCCGTTTTTCATCACTCGGGGGGCTCATCACCTCTTGAACCACCGCTACGGCAAGTGGTGGGACAGCTGCAGGCGCCGGCTCAGCTGGTGCAACGACGATAGGAGGAGAGGCTACGACAGAAAGCGTAGACGTGCGCTTTGCAGGCAAACCCGTGGCCGTTCCGTCGCTCCTTTCGTCTGTGTTCTGCTTCAGCAGCTTCTGCGTGTGTGCTATTGACAATGGCGCGGCCTTGTTCTCACCATCGGCTAGCGGCAACTTTTCCTCGTGGTGGGCATGGGCTTGTAGTGCCTTCAACGCTGCACTAGTGACTGTGGCTGCTTTTGAGAATGGTTTCGCTTTCGTGTTCGTCTTGGGTTTTGCAACCGCTGGAGCAGTAACTTTCGGAGTCGTCTTCGGCGGCGGCGGGCCTGTTGTTTCTTTCTTCGGTGCTACAGCCCCGGGTGCTGCACTCTTGCTCACTGACGTCGGCTTGGGCTTCGCGGCGACTCGGCTACTCGAGGACGTGGAGGATGAGGCAGATGTTGAAGCCAAACCAGCCAGCTTCGATTTGGCTTGCGCAACTCCATTTTTCACCGCCGCTTCCGAAACTGATGTCGCCGCTGGCTTTGCACGCGCCGAAGAGACGGCTGCGACAGGTTTCTTCGCCGCTGCCGAGGTCGGCGCCGGCCCCGCCGATCGACCCCTTTGCACAGCCCCCGGGAGAGTAGCTGAAGTAACAGCGGCCGCTTTGTTCTTGCCATCTCCGGCTTTTGTTTTGGCCTGTGCCCCTGTCGTCGTGACTTCCGGAGGTGTGGTGCGCGACCGCGCGCCCGCTGCGGTTGCATTTCCCTTAACGCCAGCTTTCGTTACCGCTTTCGCTTTCGCTTTGGCTTTTCCTGTCGCAGGCGGTGCTGAGCGCTTTCGCGGCTGCGACGTTGTGGCTCGCTCCTCAACTTCGATCTCCAGTACACTTCCTTCACCGTCCGCGATTCGGCCTTTCCGTTTTTCCCTTGCTCTTCCAGCAACTTCAGTGCCTACTGGTTTGAGCGTCTTTGTTTTCTTCTTCTCTCCCACCGCGACGTCGTCATCAAACAGCATGTCCAGAGGCTCCGAAAAGGAGCTCACCGACCCCTCTTCGTCGTCCGACAGACCCACGTGCACGCCGCCGCCGGCATGACTCACGCCCAGTTTCCGCGCGTGAATATCTTGGACCGACTTCAGGTCTTTTAGTGTAGGCAGCTCCAAATTGCGGCTCTTGATCCACCGCCACGGCGAGGACGATGCCACCTTCGTTTTTCCGTTGTTGCTCATCCAGGTGGACGGCCGCGCTGAGATCGACCTTCTCGACGTCGACGGTGACGCCAGCACTAGTTCCGTGCGCGGAACGCTCCCCCCCGGAGGCGAGCCCGACGTGCTTCGCGACGACCGCCCGGCTGCATTCCGGAAGAATGTCGTCGGCGTGGCAGACTCCGCATTGAACGCGTCCACACGCTCCTTCATGCTCGGCAGATCGCCGGACAAAACCAATGAACTCGTGCGGGCGGAGCGCACCGAAACGCCGGAAAGGGCGTCGCGGAAATGACCGTGCAAGATGCTGCGACTGTGCATGTGCTCGTGGTTATGCCTATGTCTTTTCCCTGCGGACGCGGCGAGCGGGCGCGCTGTCTGGAGGTACAGCGGCGAAGAGGACCGGCCCGACTGTGGCGCGGCGGTAGCGCCGCGATACCGCAGACCCTCGAACAAAATACTTCCAGCCGAGTTGTGAGACGCGAATTTCCTCTCGGAGGCGGAAACCATAAGTCGCACGTCGTTCACGTGGGCCTCGTGATTTCGGCTTGCGCGCTTCAGCATGATCATGTCTGACGCTGAGGAAGTAGGCAACAAGTCGCGCCCTGTTCCGGCCGAACTCCGCGCTGCGTGGTCTCGCGAACTGAGGATCGACGAGACGAGAGCGTCGTTCCGCTTCCGGCGCTCGCGAATCTCGCTCTTCAGGTGATGCTCGGGGCCAGTCGTGCTGGCGCTTGTCGTCCTCGTCGGGCCCGGCATGACATTGGCCTTCTTCTTTTCTGTGCCTTCATAGTGGCTCGCCAGATGGTTGCGCAGCAGCGCATCGCTGTCCACCGCCGCACCCGTGCGGGCGCGTGGCTGCGCAATATCAACACGTTCTGTTTGGCGAGCAGTAGATGTGCTTCCCCCGCCGGTGGTCGTGGTCGTGGAGGTGAAGAAGCGGCTAGTACTTTTTGTTGCGCCGGATCCTATACGCAAAACGCGAGTTACGCTGGGTTTGTCATGTTCCTTATTCAACGAACTTTTCTGCGAATCCACGCCCCCCTGCCAGCTGCTGGGGTCGTGATGAAGATCTTGGTCTCGCCTCGACGCGCAATCTTCGTGTGCAGCAAAACGCGCGTCGGCCGATCGAACGCCTACCGTACTCTGAATGTAGTCATGACCGCTAAGATCCTTCACGGAAGCGGAATGCCTTGCACGCCCAGGCGATTCACGATTGTCATGCCCACGTTGGCTGTCTTCTGGTTCTGTTGGCCGATAGTAATGGTCTTCCAGCGACACTATGCGCGCCAACGCTGCTACCGCGTCTCGATGCAGCTTCTGGATCGACGGGGATACGCTCTCCCGTCTCTGACGCTGGTGCTTCACCGCAGGAGCGTTGTAGAGGTCATTCTCATGTTGCTGCGAGCGGCGCCAAGACTCTTTTTGCAGCGCTAGCACGCTTGGACGATGCCCGTACAGCAAGCGGAGCGCACTGTGCGCGTTTTGCTGTTGGTGCGTCTGAAGCGACGACTCTAACGACGCAATTATTGGGGACGCGCCATGCTTTTGTTGATCGTGACCACCTGCAGCAGACTCGGGTTTGGTTGCGGAGCTGCGACCACGTGACACTCTACTAGGCTTCACAACCGCACGCTGCAAAAATTTCCGTGCAGACTCCTGCGACTCCTCCTGTTGTTTTCTGGTCTGATATTGAGCGATCCCGTGTCGTGCACCGCGGATATCGTCATCGCGAAGCAGTATTGGCCACAGCACTGGAGCGTTTGGACGGGGTTCAGGCGCGCAAGCGACTTGACTCGTCATCGTGCCGGCGACGACCTCAGGAGATTGTTTTATTGGTTCATCCAAAGACCACAAATATTCCTTGCCATTTGGTCCGTGCTGCTTGGGTGTGGCTGTCGTGTTCGTGTGCGTGAGCGTGTCGGGCTTCGCTACTGATTCCGAACCGTCAACATTGTCCACGTTCTGGTTCTGGTTGTCATTCGAGGACCGGATGCTCGCTACGTAGCTACTCACCATTTGCATGATTTCATCGCGTCCTGGCGTGCAATTTGCCCTCCTCGCAGCCGCAGCCTCTCCATTGCTCAGTATAGTTAAACCGTCGTCCTCGTCCACCATCCCCCCGGAGTCGGTTCTGCTCTTTCGCCGCGGAAGCATGCCGCGCAAAAGTGCTTTCGCGCTACGCGACGGAGGCTCGAAGTCACCACTTTGCCCTCGGCGTTGGATACGTTTCTGCGGCACGTGGGCAGCGTCGAGCACATCACGGGAACTACCCAGTTTCGATTTCAAGGTTGCGACAGAATCTTGTAGTTCGGTGGGCGCCGACGCAACGATCAGTCCGGCGTCATCTTCTTGCTTCTCCGCACCGCTCGCTCGTGGTGGACGCAGACTCTTTGAGTGGCTCCGGAAGGACGCTCCTTCGGGTCCGGGCTCTGCCGCAGCGACCGCAAGAACCTCTGGGCTGCTAGTCTTTATCCACGATGTGTCTTCTTTCGTAGAGCGCCGCTGATACTTCGGAACCGAATGGCCCCGAGCAGCGTTACTCTCTGTCCTGGTCGCGGTCTCCTTTTGAGCGTTCAAAATTGGGCTCCTGTCATCTGCACGCCCGTTTTCGATTTCATTCGACCCCGCTACATTGTTCTCATTGTCCTTGTCCGTATCTCGGTCGCCAGCAGTTGCGCTGTCTGCCTCGCCGGTTGCGCCGGCCGGCGCGTTCTCTACCTCAGCATCCTTGCCAATTACAGGATCTGCTCCATCTGCATCCGGCAATTTCAAGAACAACAACAAGTCCTCTTTTGCTGCATTCATGCTGCTGCGCACGATCGCCGTCGCGTGTTCCAAGTCCGCGTCGGCCGCCTTCTTCGTAAGACTCAAGCGCTGCACCTGCACACTCCACTGTTGCACAAAGTCCGCTTGCATCATGATTTCCTCGTGTTCGTGGTCACTTTCCCGCTGTCGACTCGCTGCGGCGGAACTATCGATATCGCGCACCAGATGCAGATCCAGCAACTCAGAGGTGTTCTTCCTTGGAAAGATACGACTCTGTTTCTGTGTGGGGGTTGGCGGGTCCTTCCTGGTGCTTCGAATCGCAAGCGCTTTCATCTCCTTTGTTGCTTTTATTGCGGAAAGGCTCCTCGTCGTGCTTTCTCTCTCTGGTTCTGTTTCCACTGTAAGAGCACTTGACCGGCTCCGTCGTGTATTTTTTCTGTGCTTGATGATGTTCTGAGGCTCTGCTCCTGTTCCTGTTGGTCTCCCTGATAGGTTATTCCCCTTTTCTGGCGTAGGCGAAGTTGAGTCAACGGCTTCCGCTTCCGGGCGGGGAACCGCCACGACTTCTTCATCCACCTCTGAAGACAAAGAAGCGATTGGCCCGGGCACGTTCAGGTGTTGCGCAATCATGACGTCGCTCCTGCTTCTCCTCACCTCGCCACTCAGTTGTTGCCGGGTCTCCTTCTTTCGGCGAAGCGATGTAACAAGCGACAACTGCTTTCGGCCGGTCGGACTCGCCAAGCCACCATCCGACAGAACCGAATTCGTCGGCGGTTGCTGGGGCGAGAACGGCGCACGGCGCAAAGGACTTCCGCTTCGGTAGTTCCTCTTCAAAAGGCGCCGTCCCCGGCTTCTCGGACTCAGCGAGTAGCCGGAATCCTCCCCAAGCGTCAGATCTTCTGCGTCGTCGACGAGCGCGCCCGCATCTACCGACATTGTCGGCTTCCACGTACTTCCATGACCGCTAAACGAAGCAAAGGCAACACTCGAGGCCTCTAGGTGTGCCTGAATCACTTCGTTGTATCGGTTGTCGCGGAGAAACGAGCGCCGTTTTTCCACTGGGAGATCCAGAAAGGCACGAACCACGTCGTCGCTGCAGTACATGGGCTGCTTTAGCTCCCCATCTACATCGCCGTCCTCCACAGCTATTGCATCGTTATCCCCACTGGGGCTGATGTCCATCTCGCCGATGGCATCTACTGGATCTGCTTCGTCGCCTGCGTCCTCGCGAAGACCTGCACTGTCTCTTACACTCGGACCTGCTTTGTCGGCGCCGGGAGCATCCTCCTCGCCCCCGGAAGACGACGATGAAACTGCCGCCGGATCCAGAACCAGGAGGCTTTCGGCGCTGCGACGTGTCTCAGGACGCTCAGACTCCACCAGGTCCAGCTCGCGTTCCGTGAGAAACGCTTGCTCAGCGATGTACTCGTCCACACCCTCCATGTCACAGCCTCCTCCCTTCTCGTTGGAGAACTTCTACGACAATCTATCTACTCGTATTCGTAGGCGTAGCGCGTCAAAAAAAATTGAAATTTATTGCTCCTCCAGCGATATACGACGCCTCTTTGTGCTCGGTAGCGGGCAGACCGCAAGCGCCAGTCGCCGCATTTTTCGAATTTCGAAGATCTCTCCCTGGAAATCTGAGATACTTTGATTGCCATCTCATCAACTGAAACTGAAAGCCAAATTTCTAAATTAATTGCTGTTGATGCGTGCGCATGCTTCATAGGTCGGTGAAAGGGTCTGCACTGAGCGCAAATGATTCATCAAAACCAATACAGAAGAACCACCTGTTCCTGGGGGAGCGAAGCGTGTATGAATGTGGACCAACGTACACAAGGCAAAGAAAGACGAGAAACAACATGAAACGGACCCGGCTCTGCTCTGCGGGGGCGACGAAGGGAACCATACCATACCCATACGGATGCCTCGATAGAATCAACACCAGAAGCAATCTCAGCAATGAAAGCAGACGGACAGGGACACGGAGGCAACGGATTTGACGAATCAACGGAGCAGGACCATGATGAAGCAAAGGAACGAAAAAGTTTGCAAACGGACAGGCCATCGGACATAGCGAACGACAGCACCTCTTCCTCTGTGAACAAGAGATTGAGATAGGTGCGTGTACTACGTCTACCATTGAAAAGAGGCAGAGCCGCGTTTCCCTGGGTTATGCGCAAGTAACAAGTATGTATTTGTACTACTGAAGTACATATATTAGAAAGGTCCAAGATGCTACCAGGTTGGCTCAAAATACAGCCAAAATACGAAGGCAAATTTGAGGGGGTTTTTCGATAAATGTAAAAAAAGCAAAGCACTGGCGACGCCACCAACCAACACAAAAAAGCGAGGAAAAGCTCGGCCACTGCGTGGCGCCAAGACCTGAAAAAGCTGACTTTTGCAAAACGCAGAATAGAGGCGTGTAATACCCATTACACGCCGGCACCATGCGAAAGGCGAGCGCTGCAGCCACGCCGCCTCAGTTTGACGATGGCAGCTTGCTGGCTGAGATCGCTAAACGTAGCGCATTTGTTGCGCCAGCAGCAGATAAGGCCGTAAGAAAAGCCAGCAAAAACAAACTAAGAAATAGAATCCCAATTGGTAGAATCCTACGCGAAAAGCGTGCCAGCGAAGCGAAATCGGAAGCACTGCGCCCACACATGGATCTACAATCCGAAGAGCCACGCCGAACAAAGTCCAGAATGCCAAGGCCTCCCCCGACAAGCTGCACCACCTAGCCTGTGAAGCTGCAAGCGCGTAAACTATGCGCCACAAAGGCGGAGCTGCCTCCTCCGCGTGGGGCTGGACTTTCTTGACAAGCAAAAATCTGCTGCCTCCTCGAAGACGCAGACCCGACAGCTGCGCACCTTCACGAGAAACTTCCTCGAAGCATTTGTGGGCGAAAAGCTGCCAAGCAGCAGTCAAAGATGGCCAGCATTTTGCTACGTCTCGCCCAAGAGAAGGCGGCCAAAAATATGTATTTTCCATCGTTCCGCGCCGAAAATGGCTGCCAAAAGTACGTCCAGAATACGCCCAAAATACGTGAGGAATACGGCGGCCAGCCAACGAGCCCAAGCGCGAACCAAAATCGCTAGTTTCTGCCCGCGTTTAGCCTCCCGATTTGGTGGCCAAAAATACATATTCTGGACGTATTCTCGGAGAATTCTGCGCGAAATTTTTGGAGAGTTTTCTGCATCTCCGCGGAGACGGGGACTCGTGGGCCCGCATTGGACTCATTCGCTCGCGTGAACCTGAATCACGATGAGGATCGGCCGATTTGAAACGACCAGAAATACATATTTTCAAGCCTCCAACATCGTTCCCGAACGATCGAGACGCGATTCATTTGGACGGCGAGACCCGATCAGATTCCATCCATCTCGAAGTAAAACAATGCCGCACGCGACGAAGCTACGCGCTATCTTGCGCTTCCAGCCAGGGAAGCCCAAACACGATCGAAGTCTAACGATTTCAGAACGCCCAAAATACGTATTTTGGTCGCGCAAAATATGTATTCTGGCGTCCATCAGGGCGACGACCTGCAAACCAAAATCACGGATATAGCGCGCATCCACAGCCAAGACGCCCATGCGTCAAAGATGCGAACCGAACCGCAACCAAAAAAGCGGCAAAAGGATGACAATCACGCAACTCCGCGCGGAGATTTTGCGCCACCATCTGACTTCAGTGGGATGCGGTCAGGAGGGCGCAATTTGCTGGCACCACTCGCCAGCTTTTTCCCCGTAATCTCCTCTAGCGCCACGCGGTTTTTTTCGGACAAATTGCCTACGATGTCGCGTTCTCAAATCGGCTGAAGCCCGTCCCAAAACTGAAAACGATTATCGAAATTTCTGGGCGCAAATGCCCTGCACATCCACGGAAAAAAAATGGGCCTAGGGTCTGAAGGAGTGCCGTATTCTGGGGCGTATTTCGGATGTATTTTGAGCCTTACTGTTAGCATCCGTGGCTCTTTCTAAATATAATTAGATAGGATACATTCATAGCTCTGCTGCGGTTGTTCTTGTTGTTATCAGCGCAGTCCGGGGCTGCTCAAATTCGCCGGATGTTCTAATGAATGTCCTATTCACAACGAGGGTGATGACATCATGAGCAACATACAACAAACATGTTGTCTTCTATCGGATGTGCTGAGGTTGCAGTGTTACTTTTTCGGCGCGACAGTTTTCAGCTTCCCCATCAAATATTCGCGAGCATCAGCGGAGAATTGGTGCATTGCCAATGCGTATTGCATGGTGCGTACCTCGGTATCCGTGGGTCGCGCGGCTCCGTCGGTCGCGGCCTCCCAGATTTTCGCGGCCTCAGGGTAGGTCACGACCCCGTCGTCCGACAGATACGTTTCAATCTCCTCGAGAAGCAGGCGGTCGTACTGAGAGAGAGTGGATGTCGACACTTTCATTCATTGAGTTAAGTATGTTCTATCGCGGTGAAGGTGGACGACCTGAGCGTGATGAAAGCAACCATCAATCTAGTAGTAGTTCTACTTCTACTTCTAGAACTAGGACTACTAGGAGAACAATCTCAATCACAATCGTAAGAACCTTCTAAAGAAATATTTTAGCACCTTCACTCCATTGATTTGTTTGTAGTAGCTTTTCGGTCCGTGTCCGTTCAGCATTTGCTTCATGAAGGTGCTCGCCCGATGCGTAAATTTGAGCGTTTGCATGGCGTAGGTCAGAGTGTCCTTCTCCGCTGGTGTCACTCCCGTCCCGTCACTTGCGTTCTCCCACAGCTCCTTCGCCTCTGCCAGGGACACTTGTCCGTCCACCGCGAACATCTGCGCATCCTCAAGCAAGAGGCGGTCGTACCTCCGCCCGCCGATGTGCACGTAGTAGCTCGCATGCGTCCCGACCGACAAAAGCACGACGATGTAGTTGGTCGCCTTCTGGCTGAATGGATACTCTCGGAGCGCGTACTTCAGCGTGTCGCGCTCGATTTCGGTAATGCCGACGCCGTCCTGCGCCTCCTGGAAAAGTTTCTTGGCCTCGGAATACCCGACACAGCCGTCGTCGGCGAAATTCTGGACGAGTTTCAAAAGCCTGCGGTCGTACTTACGACCATCGATGATCCTGTAATAAGGCTCCTGCTCCGGCGCGGTCTTCTGACGCTTCAGAGACGGGGAGCCTGGTGTGGGGCCTCCATCCTCCTGGGACATTGGATTAATTCTTGCGCTCGGGCTCACGTTTTTAGGATGTATGAGCAAAAGCAGAATGGGTGTGTAACTTATTATCGCTGGACGAAAACAACTTGTCGGGTCGTGGGAAAATACTGACTGCAGCTGCTCGGCAATCGAAAAATGACTGGGTCTGAAGGTCAGCTTCGTCGTAAGTACTTTTCTTTTTCTTCTTTTGTAAGAACAAACGCACAACAGCAGCCAATGAATGCAGCCAATGAATTATAGCAGGCGCAAGTCATGACTACTTTATGAAGAGTATACGCCAAGCACGCAGCTATCTTACCGAGATAGAGGGCGATGTGTTGCAAACACGGAAAAAACGAATGACAAAGAGAATTAGATAGAATCTTCAACCGAGAATGAAGTCAGAAGAGGCCGACCGATTGACAGACATAATTCGGACCAGAATGATCGACGTTGCAAGTAAAAGGAGGCAATGTGACACCGAGCATTCAAAGAAACGGTCAGAAATCGGTTCATCGTTCGGCGCCACGTCACTGTCAACCATCGTTGTCGTCGTGTATTCTCGTTCGGGTTCGCCGTTCACCAATATTTCATTTTCTTTCACTCCAGCGTGCTGAAGCGCAGTTGGGGTGGTCGCGGTTCAATTCATATTCATTGTCCTTGTCGCTGCACTTACTAGGTCTCTGTGAATCAGATTAGGTAAAGGTCTCGATCAAGATTCATCTTGTAGCAGAGCCATGCCAAATTCTTGCAACCTATTGGCTTCCTCGGCGGAGCAAGGGTTTCCGTTTCTACGCGCCCTACCGGTAGAGCCCACACCTTCGTCGGAAGAATGATTTGCCACCTGCTCCTCTCGCTTCGTGGAGCCGTGGCATTCCCAACGCGTTCAGTGACGCCTTTGCATCCGTCTGCCACCGACGAAGACACTTTCAGTTCCCCAATAACGTCGTCGACACCCACAAACTCGCGCAACAGCGACCCCTGTAGGAAATTTGTCGGGACCAGTACGCAGAAGGGCTTGTCAAATTGCAGCAGCTTCTTCAGTATGCGCCGCTTCATCTTCAGAGAGGTCCAAGGTGGGTTGTCCCAGATCAAGTCGAAAGGTTTGGGCTTCGCCGTTCCGTGGCCTTTGTCACCGGCGGGAGCAATCTCCACGTTAAAAAAGTTTTCCCCTTCGCAATGATGGATATTTTCCTTCTCGAACCCGAGTTCCTCGAGGTGGCTGGCACAAGCACCATCCGAGAAAAAAGGCTGCCAGATGCGGATGCTATTCCGTTCGCGACCAAGAAGTCTCGACGTGCTCGCCGAGGCGCCGGCTGTTTCCGCCCCCTGTGCTGGAAAGAGCACGTCTGCGACTGCGCGCCATGCTTCGAGAGTGGTTTGCCACTGGTCCTGTCGCGCGCTGACTTCTTCGAGGCATCGTTCGTAATTGTTGCGATAAAATGCCCCGAAAGGAGCTGACGAGGATGGCTTCGAGCTCCTCAACGTCCGAAACTCGTGAAATATCTGTTCGAAGGCTCGATATCGCTGCTCCAGGTACGCGCCATCGCCAACTGCCCTGCGCGGGGCGTCGTGCTGGATGAATGCCCAGTCGTGCAAGTCCAAATGTCCGTGCAGTAAGCACACTTTCAGGAATGAGTCAATTTGGGCCGACCGCCGCTCGTACGCTTGCGCGTCGTCCGACCGCGTGAAAGACGCAAACTGGATCCCGTCGCCGTCGCCGCTGGCTGGGACTCCGGCCGCCTGAACCGTTTGTCCTGCCTCGTCCCACGCAATCCAGTTTCGCTTCGCAAAATCCAGGTCAACATCCTTGAGGAAGTAGGGCCCAAACAGATCTTGCAATGCCAGCTGCCGCTCAGTAAAGCTTCGCCCATGGATCCCATTCAGAGTCGGAATTGAAGGGGACACACATACAGCTGGTCTAGTTAGCATGATGCTCGTGTTTACGTTTTTGCTCGTTTAGGTTCCCTCTGCGTTGCCTTCAGCGACATGAATCAGATTCCGCTTGAGAAGATACAACGAGTGTTTTGTACTTGTAGTTTCCCGTTCCACATATTACCGATCTAGTAGGCGATGCCGTACAACAAATCGCGGAATTCTCTGCGCAGAGAATAGAGGGAGGGAGGGGTCCGACTAG